>JARACY010003596.1:0-32109 GCA_029255725.1 Scrobipalpa atriplicella | reverse complement strand
ATAGGTAAGAGCATACAAATTATTTTACTTACCGGTTTTCATCTAGAGGGAATCTGGCAAAAAATTGCTTCCCCTCGATGTATCTCTCTTCTACATGGCATATTTGGCACGTACGATGACTATCACTGGTTTTATCACACATGATACGAGTTTATTTTCACAAAAATAATTCCACGAGTCTCACATACACCCTTACACTAATTACGATCTAATGGAGTCTCTGTCTCTGTAGATCTTACACGGAGGAGATGAATCTCAACTCAACGTGAAGATTTTTGTTCAAAAAATCTTGCAACTTACTTATGAAAATATTACCGAAACTATTCCAAAACCACACACAAGGAGGAAGCCGGCGCGCAAAAACTTGTGGCAAAAACGTAGTTTGGTGGACAGACATATTGTTTTTTTTGTTTTTTTTTTTTGGTGTTGCCATATCAATTTCCTGTTTTGCTTAGTGTGGATCTGATTTCCATACAAAAAAAGGTTTGTTCGGAGTTTCCACCCACTGCCGATGATGTACTAAACAAGAACGATACCGCTCCGTCGCTCCGCGCTACGCCGTGGTGCACGGTGCAGTGTGATAATGGCCTCAAGCAGCAATAGTTCGGTCAAAGCACAAACTTTTGCAACTCGTTAGTAGAAATAATTTTTTGGGTAGTTTAGTTTTGTTTAGTTTATTTATTTCACAATACAGGTTTCACAATAAATTAAATTACAATCAATAATATAATGTCCGCCGTAATGTGATCGCCAAATTGTACAATATAAATTCAGTTAATATGTCAACAATTAAAATAAAAACAATAATAATTAATACAAATTAATAATTCAAATTTCATGTCGAAAAAATATTCATTTATACTATAGCATATATAATTATATAGTCATAATACAAAATACATACAAATTAAAAATTACTATTGAATTAAAAATTAAAATTCATATACTCTGTTACAGAGTAAAATGATAGTAAACGCTAGTTGATTAATTACTCAGTGGATAGTAAATATTTGAAATGAAATAATAACGCTCAAGTTTTATTTACCTACTTAAAACGAATTTAAAATTAACCGGTATAAAATAACCGATTTTAACTTTAACACATGAGGCTTCCCTATTTTTTATTATGTTTGCAGTTTCGCTTCAAGTGAAATTTATGAGAAAGATATTCATATACTATACAAAAACTATTCATATTTCAGTCATTCATATTAGTTGCGGCTGTGGTTGCGGTTCAAAATATTGCTGATTTTGACAGATTACCAAATTGTCGGGTACTTTTGATTTGTAAACATATAAAATTAATTCTTACTTAGAAATTTGAGGCAATTAAGTTTAATTTAATAACATAAGGTGAATTATTTCGGAAAATGGCAAACACTTCTACGAGTGGGGACCCCACATGCCATACCATTCTAGAGAAAATAAATTCCATTAACGATACTGTTGTTACGAAGGTCTGTATATAAACAAGGGTTATACTCCTAATTTTAAATGAAAATAATGTCCTGTGCATATCTATAATATTATTCCATATTTTAGCCTCCAGATATAAACGATTTTACTATCATCAAACCAATAAGTCGTGGTGCTTTTGGCAAAGTGTTTCTTGCCCACAAAAAGAGTGATAAGGAGAAAATGTACGCCATCAAAGTAATGAAGAAGTCGGATATGATCAACAAGAACATGGTTGCCCAAGTTGTAACCGAAAGAAATGCATTGGCTCTTTCAAGAAGCCCATTTTGTGTTCATTTGTTTTATTCTCTACAGTCTTTATCCTCTGTTTACCTAGTAAGTACCTATTTATCTTGAATACAACAATGAGCAGCAGCATTCCTTATGTAAATAACCCCCAAATCCCATGCCCTACAGCCTACAGTGGACTTATTGTGGCTGATATTGATTACTAATTCTTTATTGTACTTCCAGGTTATGGAATACATGGTTGGTGGTGATCTAAAGTCTTTAGTAGGAATGTGTGGGTTTTTGGAGGAGCCTATGGCTGTCTTCTATATAGCAGAAGTGACTTTAGCATTGGAATATTTGCATAAACACAATATTGTACACAGGGATCTGAAACCTGACAATATGTTAATATCTGCAACTGGTCACGTAAAGCTGACTGATTTTGGGCTGTCTAAAATTGAGATACATAGAGGTAAGTAAGTAAAAGAATATAGCTAAGCATTTGAGAAGTAAACTTTTAGCTTGCTGACTGTATTACCTATTTAGATTTAGATCTAACTATATTACCTATTATTATAATATTAAATGTATTACCTATATATAGATCTATTTTACCCTTACCTATATTCCACAACTGCCAAAGTAATATTTGTTTGCTAGTTTCAGTGCCCACAAGCCCCAAATCACACAGTAATTCTTTGCATCTTTTATTTATCTTTGCAGCTATGACTTGAACTACATTTCTTAGTATTATTTATTTAATTTATTAGTGCATTGATGCTCTGTCCTGTCTATTCCATGAGGGATATGGGCATAATTTAATGTTTATTTTTTTGCAGATTTAGAAATATCAGACTTTGTGAATCGCACCCCAAGTCTGAACTTGCGAACCCCTGGCCAGCTGTTGTCCCTCACATCCCACCTGTCCTTCGGGTCGGGTGGCAAGGATACGTCCATCCACTCGGATGGCTCTGAACCCTGTGAGAACCTCCTTGATGAACTAATTGAGACTAGTATGAAAAACTTCTGCTTTTCTAACATATTTTTAAGACTATCAATACTATTCAACATTACTTGGAACAAACAACAGTACAAATTTAATGGGATTTTTCAGTCTTCATTTCTTGATCTATTTTAGAAAATGTTTAAAAAAGTGAAAGTCATTTTTTGAATGTATTATTGGACAAAAAATAGAAGTAGTCTAACATTTTTTTTTTATTGCAGCAAAAATCTACTCTCCGACAGTGGATCGCTCCCAGTTGTCTGGAATACACCCTTTTATGAGTGCAGAAAGTATTGTTTTAGAAGAAAATGTGGTAAGAGTTTATTGTTTTTTTTTTTAATAATAATGATTTTTATATGAAAAAAAAAATACATTCTTAAATACTTTAGATTATCTCAAACAATTTACTTTACTACATCAATTTATGATTTCAGACACAAGATTCAGGTTCAGAGTCAATAAGCTCCTACCACACCTGTGAGGGTTCCAAAAGCACGAACTCCTCTGATGCAAGCAAAAGCAGCAAGTCTACTGACGCAAGTAACGGCAGCATCAGCAAAAACGGTTCCTCATTGGAAGAGTCTGCTGTGTCTTTGGATTCCAACCACTCCACTTCTCCACTTTGCAGAGGACATTCTTTAAAAAGGATACCAAGGTATGTACTAGTTGTCGTTGTAAGGAAAGAGAAATAGGTACAGTACTGGGCAATCTTCTTGAAGAAGTTTAAGCATTTTTGCGAATGAAAAATTCACATTTTCAATGCGCGGACTCAAACTATACTCTATTATATACTAGAAGAATATTGAAATTCTTTGCAACTTTGGCTTCTATTTATTTACCCTGGGAAAACATTATTTATTATACTGGACAACTCATTGAGCTGCAGGCGAAACCATTTATTCAAAATAGCTATTAGGAGAACAACTGATAAAATATTTTTTAATTGATATTTCTTTTTTATTCTTCTAGTTTTAGAGCAAAAAAGAGAAAGAGAATAATAGATAATGACGGTGATACGCCCACCGGCGTTACAAGCCTGTTAGAGTCGAAGGAGAACAGCAGTGGTCTCACGCAGGAGATCCTCGCGCTGGAGCTCAGTCAAAACACTCCCAAACGCCTCGCCTTGCACCCCACGCCTGATCGACGCAAGAATCCTATCAAAGGAGTCCTCAAAAAGAGGTATTTTTTTAATAACACTTAGAATATTAGTATGCTTATTGTCGGAAATCTTTTAAAGTCTTGGTTTTAAATTCAAAAGCTGTGGTAAATAAACAAAGTTGTAAATATTAACATAAATTGTAAATTGATTGTATTTTTGAAATTTACAATCAGTGTTTCCTTTTATTTTTTTTCGAGGAACACTCAACAACATCTGTTCAGGATTCAGTTTTTATAATCTTTATTTTCATTTTATTTCAGATGGGCTTTCCAAGACGACAGTCACCATTTCAACGTGGGCGTAATATTCTCTACGCCAGTTTCAAACAAGAAGTCTGAAGAAACCAAAAAGTTACTCAAAGCGACGCGATTCAACCTTCCGAAAGATGAGGCTCCCTTATCTGGTGCTAAGCCTAAAGAGAAAGCCATCATGTTCAGTAAACACATCTCTACTAGCTTGGAGATATTTCCTTCTAGGAGAATGAGCAAGGTGAGTTTGGGGTTGGTTCACAGAGTTGGAAAGGTGAAAGCGTAGACCTATCTTAGTAAAATCGATGCTTGTTACTTGTGACATACGACACAGGCGCTCCTCAACCGTGGACGCGCATTCCGTAACTTTAATTTCTTGATTTTCATATTAATCGACGCTTACCTGTGACGCTTACAGCTAGGTTTATTTTATAAACTCGCAGCTTATCTTCGTAAGCCTACCTATTATAAATAAAGTGTAGTTAGGTAGTATCTTATCCTGTTTAAGGCCACATCTTAGTTTGCCCCTACTCATATAATTAAAATTTTTGTGGGATCGTTTTTTTTCTAGGGTGAAGGAAGCAGCCCAACAGATCAGTGCAAAACACCTCTAGCGGCAGTTCAAACACCCTTCAGAACACCTAAAAGCGTGCGGCGAGGCAATCAAGTATCGGATCAAAGGATTCTCGGCACACCCGACTATTTAGCGCCTGAGATTTTACTGAAGTAAGTACTATTTACTAGATTATTTCAGTTATAAGTACTTGGGTAAGTAGATGCATAGAATATTTTAGTTAGTTCAAAACAACATTTTTCCTAAGTCTTATAGACGGTTGGCACAGTCGTCGTCTACGTCTACGGTTTCATTGTTCAATATAATACTGGGAGCTTATTCTCTGGCAGATTCTATTCGAAGTGTGAGAACCGCGATAAGATGACAGTTACAAACCTATCATAATTCACGCCTCGTTAAATATTTTCTCCAAGAATGAATGCTGATTATGATTAAGAAGGGCGAATTGGTTTTTAGTTCATGTTTACAATATTTACTTAGTGAGTCTTTTGATATTTTCAGGCAAGGTCACGGAATGCCCGTGGACTGGTGGGCACTGGGCGTATGTCTGTACGAGTTCATGACGGGGGTTCCGCCATTCAACGATGACACAGCTCAAGCCGTCTTTCAAAATATTTTATCTAGAAGTAAGTTTTGACAGTTTTTTCCACGTTTTTTATATGATTTTCAATAAACCTTTTAAACCTTGGTTTCCCTTACTTACTTTATTTCTAATATCGCAGACATAGAATGGCCGGAAGACGACGAAGCATTATCATCAGAAGCAGTGTCGGCAATAGAGGCTTTACTGACTATGGAGCCTAAAGATCGTCCGATGGCGGCTCAAGTGCGGTCGATGCCGTTGTTCAGGAACATCGACTGGGAGAACCAGCTGAGCGCGCCGCCGCCGTTCGTGCCTGTGCTCGAGGACTTGCATGATACGGGCTATTTTCAAAGTAAGCATTATGGAGCATTTGTAGAGAGAGTTATAAAAAAAAATTGTGTTGAGTTCAATGCAGATACATAGGTATATAGCCTAAAGAAATCAAATGTGGTTGTGAAACTGAAGAACATTGGCCCTATACTAATGTAATGGGGTAGGCAGAGCCTCAACGACCTAAACGGTTGTTCCGCCACATCTGACTCATTTTGAGGGTTATTTCAGATGTATGTTGCCTATAATACAATACATGACATGAAACCCTCAAATCCCTTAGCTGGTTTTTACAGCAAGCCAGAGAAGAGAAGCAGCTGACATTCTATGTTTTTTCATCGCTCCTAGTCCAGCGTGCGAGTTTCCCAGTCGACATTGGTCCTATTATCCGAAATTGCATAACATAGCGCGGATATGTGTTTATTTACGCTCAGACTACTTTAGGCATATACGGTGCATAAAATAACAGCAGTTTTTTTAAGCACTTTTTGTATAACAGTTCCTTTCTATAATCAAATATTTATCTTTGTTTCAGCTCGGAATATCCTACAACATCTAAATGTATCTAACTTCGAAATGTGAGGAGTTGGTTCGCCGTTTAAAATGAAGTGATCTAGTGTAAAGAAAAAGAACAAACAGTATGTACTTGTACTATTAGTTAGCCAATGAAGAATTGTGATATTCTTTAAGATGTGATATCATTAGCCGAATAAGTTTTATAGGTAAGTTCATAATCTTGTTATTTTTTTGTACTGTAGTTTACAATAATGTATTATAGACTGATACACATGTGCTTCACGGATGTTTTTAAGGTTTGTTGTTTTTTAATATTAATGCTAATGTAATGATTTTTATTAGTCATATAGGTATTTAATTAAACAAGCAATGATAATTTTACGCCATCGGCTTTTTATTACAAGTTATTACATTTCACAATTTTGACCAATTTGATTAAGAAAGGCAAGGGTAGGTTGGCTTTCTCAAAATAATTGGTAATGAGTACTTTCTAATACAAATAAGTATCACCACAGTTTATAAGAAGTTCTAAATCATATAATAATAATTCAATGCCCTTGAAATTTTCAAATTTAAAGTCTCTTAATCATAGTCATATCGCATTGCATTCAAATTATTCCGTAAGTGCATGTTTGTTGAAAATGTATTGTAGATTAGAACAATTCTGAAAGCGTAAGTAGATAATCCAGATTATCTTAAATGAACGTAGAATAGAAAATGCATGAGAATCCTGCAGCAGTTTATGTCATCTTTCAATAGAATTTGACAATCGAGGCTAACGTGTTTTGCGGCTTGTACTTATGTCTTTTTCTTTGCTTCTTGGCAGAAGTGCAAGCAAATTTCGAATCAGCAAATCATAACTTTGTTACAAACTTTGTTTTGCTGTTTCGAAATTCGGTTTTCTTTTAAATTGTAAAGTGAAAGCAATTTACGGGCCGCAAAACACGTTGGTATCCATTAGCAAATTTCATTGAATTACTTGGCGTTCTTCTGTATCCAAGGTAAGAAGGCGGTGACTCTTGTGTAGACGCCGGGGTACTGCCCCTTGCCGCAGCCGATGCCCCATGAGACCACGCCCACTTGCGTCCAGCGACCGCCCTCGTTCACCATCAGGGGACCACCGCTGTCACCCTGTAGATTTTTTTTTTTCAATACGTGCCATACACAGTTATTACTGGCATAGGGAATAATAAGTATTTCGCGTAATATCGCTTTTGCTCTGCTTAAAGTGCTATTCTTTCGAGAGTTAGTCATCTGTGTCACAGTTTCACTTGATTACCTACTGGACTAATGACAGTCTTGAATTTTGAACTACTCGGGCAAAACTAATCCAGATTTAGCCAGATATTCTTAGCAAATCAACAAATAGTGGGTTTTTGTATCGGATAGTGACCCGATTAATTGATTAATTAACTCGGTTACACAGCTAACAGGCTTCCGATATGGTTTGTTTCACGACTACAGAATATTTTTTCTTGACACACAAAAATGTGGCGTTTAAGGTGTGGCCAAGCTAAGTTCTCAAATATTTATTTCAGTACCTACTCAGGCGCGGATACAAGGGGGGGGCCATAGGGGCAATGCCCCCCCCCTAAAACCCTGGCTCTCACATTACTAAATTGAGTAAATTTTATTTTTTACCAAATTTGAACTATTATTTATATGATTTTCTCAAAATGGCCCCCCCCTAAGCCAAATCTTGTATCCGCGCCTGTACCTACTTATCAAAATATATCATTGTATACCAATCTATCAATACAGATGAAATACTTACACTGCAAGAATCCATGCTAGCTTTACCAGCGCACAACATGTGCTCTACAATGCCTCCAGGCGCAGCTGATCCGTACTTCAGCCTGCATTCAGAGTTCGTCCAAATCGGGATCGACACCTCTTGTAAGATAGAGGGCTGAGGACCGCCTGCAAAAATAAAATATTGTAGTCGTTTTTTGAGGCACCTAATGGAAAAAGTGTGAAATGTCTTCTTGTACCTAGTCTGCAATAATGAATCACATAATTTGGGCAACAATTGAACTTGTTTCCCTTTATTATATTTACCCTCTTTTCTTCCCATATAATATCGGTCAGGCCACAGGCTACTATATGACTTGGGACTTCCTCATCTCATTCGCAAAACTGAGACGTACTAAATTATAATTATAATTTCTTACTCTCTCGCAAACTACCCCATCCGATGACAGTGGCCACAAGCCCAGCGTATGCTCTGCTTCCGCTCGGCAGGCAGATTGGGCGAATGTTCTTTGTGAATTTTACCGGCTGGTCTAGAGTTAGAATGGCGACGTCGTTGTACTGAAAATTGGGATTCAATTTATCAGATATTCAAATAGAAAAAACAAACTTAGATTGTTTCTGATGAGTTTTACCAAAGTACGCATATCGAAACCACGGTGCCTGACGACGCGTTTGATCTTCCTTTCGATATGCATGGTTTCTGAGTGGTCTCGAATGTTGTAGTCTCCAAGTCGGGCTGTCAAACGGGCTACATCCCACGAGGTCATACTAGAATAGGAAAAACAGGAAAAAGATAAATACTTACTTGATTGCCATCAGAAAATGCCATACACTCAAAAGCATAAAAATATAAGTCCAGACTAAAAGTTAATGAAACTGTCGCTCGTTCTCATTCAAGAACTAAATCCACACAATCTTGCTTACCCTACCCGGAAAGCGATGTAACTGAATTTTGAAGGCCCATGCCCTGGCTGCCGTCCTATTTTATAATCTCAACGATGAGTTTCAGTGCAGAAAATACTCAAAAATAAAAATTCATAGTGCTTACTGGGCAACACAATGTGCAGCAGAAAGAACATGTCGGTCATCGATAAGGGAGCCGCCACAGAATTGTCTTCCTCCATTGAAGAGGGCCACAATCCACGGCCATTCGTTCAGATCCGCGTTGTGACCGCCGACGATACGCTCCTCGTCTTGAGTGCTTTCGTATGCCTGAAAATATTGAGAATTTATAACAAGATAATGATCACAGAAGAGTAAATGGCGTCAGCGACTTCTCAAATCAGCGATAATGATAGATGCAGGTAAAAATAGAAGAAATGTAATTTACCCGTGGACCGTTTTTGATTCCGCAAGATCCATCAACTGCCGGTTGCATAGTTGGCTTGCTTGGGGTTGGGTACGCTGGAGGCCAAGTCTGTGAATAAATCATAAATTAAAATGGTCGTGGTTCTGAATCCTGGTCACGGCACCATTTTGTAATTATTAAACTTGTTCCAAATCAAAGTACAGAGTGTAAAAAAGTACAGTTTCTTAAAACCACATGGTCTACTAAATACAAAATTGCAGATGAGGAGAATATTTTTGTTTGCATTGAGAATTTAATTTTTTTTTCCGGTAAATAATTTTGTGCTTTGGGAAACTTGTTTGGGATTTTATTTTTGGTAGACTTAGAGCACATGTTCTAGCATGTGAACTTTTATAATTTTTATTATGAATTTTTTTCTTATTCATGCCTGCATACGTTTGCATTTATCTGTAGCAATTTTATTGTACGGTTCTTACCTGCTTGGTTGTAGGTTTCGTTGTACCAGGAGGTCTAGTAGCTGATGGTGGTCGAGTAGCTGGAGTTTGATGCTCATCATTGGGTGGCCTGGTGGTCGGCATGCCTGCAACTGATAGTGTAGTGTCCTTTACATATTTGAATGATACAATAGTTACAAATTAATAATGAGAAAAGGTACGCAAATTAGATTGAAAGTCTGTCACAGTAGAGCTTGTGAGTACACAAATATACACTAGTTTTTATTTAAAATTATTTTGATTAAAATTTCGTCTAAATATCGCGGCCCGCTACCGAAGTCAGCTCAGTGTATAGAGAGCCCATAGAGAGCAACACTGCTTTTCAGCTCTCACCCAAAATGAGATTACGCAGGTACCAACATAAATGTAGTGCTCCAGTTGGTCCTTTCTGTCTTTGCTGTAGATATCCATTTCATGGGTAAGATATGTTCATTTCGTAACTTACTAAATGACGGAGGGTGTGTCGGGGCAGCGTGGTCTGGCGGATGAGTAGGCAACGGGGGAAGAGCGGGGGGCCAGTTTGCCGGGATCTGCCGCACGTTGGAGCCTTGTCCAACATTCCACGTGTTCGAGAAAGCTGATATGAACCGCCCTGGGAACCTGAATTGTGAAACAGTAATGTACAATGCACTCCGGTACAATAGGGGACGTTGACAGTAAGCTAATTACGTTGTTAGATTCTGACATGTGTACGCGACTGCCTGCCTTTACTTAGGCCCGTATTTATAATCAGCTCTCAAGAGTGACAGCGAGTTTGAGTTCGTATCAGAAATGTCATTCCAGTACAAAATGACCTGTCAAATCCGCACTCAATATCGCTCTTAATCTTGAGATCGCTTTATAAATACGAGCCTTAGATTCTTGTAATTAGGGTAGGAAATAAGTCCTTTTACATTGAAGTTGACTATGAGCTGAGACGTTTCGGAAGCATAAAATAAGAACAGTCCTAAAACTGACTTAAACTGAAATTAATGTTACTAAAAATACGAGAAACAACAAATCAAATATTTCAACCGCAGACAGAATCTGAACCTGCGTCTTTGGAATACCATCTCAAAACGCCTTATCCAACTAGGCTTTAGGCTACCGCGGTATTAATAAGTGTTTCCGATTTCACACAACTCCCAAGTAAGAGTGAATAGGAATCTTGTGGGTGAGGGTGAGCTCGTTCCATCGTCGACTTTGTCTCTTTCGCTTCTGACCTAGACTAGAGATAAAAAAATCCCATTTAAAAAAATCTTTTTGTAATTCGTAAACAACTGTCTTTCATAAATTCTACGAGCTTTCACAAATACTTACCCTGCTAACTGCACTGGCGGCAGTTGCATAGGAACAGCATTAGGGAGAACACCAAGCCTTTGCACATCAGGCTCCTGTTGAGGAGGTGTTCCCACTGGCTCTGTGCAGCAAACTCCGAACACCTAGGATAGAACAGAATATCATTATAGGTACAGCTTTTAGATATAGGTACTTCGAATTTCTAGTAGATTCGAGTTTAAAAAATATTCTATCCACTTTTAAATCCAATTCATGCTATATCATGGCTACATCTGCTACGATCGTTGTTTTCCATTCGTTAGAAATTTCCAAGTTATTTGAAATTTTGATTTCAATAGAACATCCTCTTGGCGAGAGTTACTTATGCTAAATGAACTTTGTCACAAACACCGTCTTACCTCCATATTCTCAGCGCTGATATAGCTACAAGTATCGTAGTGACCCATGACCATGATCCATCCATCCCAGCCGGACAGATCAGCGACTTTCAGAAGCGGGTAGCACTCGCGGAAGCTCTTGCAAGTCCCTCGCTTGCCCATTTCCAAGATAATTTACTTCAGAGATTCCGTCTTACCTCCATATTCTCAGCACTGATATAGCTGCACGTATCGTAATGGCCCATGACCCATCCATCCCAGCCGGACAGATCAGCGACTTTCAGAAGCGGGTAGCACTCGCGGAAGCTTTTGCAAGTTCCTCGCTTGCCCATAGTAGTCTCGCAGTCCATTCCAAAGGCTCCTTCGTCGGAGTACACCTGTCTTGGTCGTAGGAACCAGAACTGCTTTCCATCGCGGGTGCTGTTAGTATCGCGCTTTGTTCTGCCCACCGCCGCTGAAAGGTTCAATATGGCATACTCAAAAAAGACTTATGATACTCCAATGAGGATTACCAAATTCGTAATTTAGGTATCAGTTTACCAAGGATGTGAGTTATGACACAGATGCAACACAGATGACCCAACTCTATTATGATTGATCTAAAGTACTAAAAATTATTTAAAGTTGTAACCAAACTTAATAATAATAATATGCCCCGAGAAGTTCTCTGCCCGAGAAAGCCACACGCTTGTCTGACTTATTTTAAAACCTGATTTAGTAATATAAACATTGCGGTTAAAATATAATTCATAATTCAAACATGCTATGCCTCATCGATGACTATCGACCCATCAGATTAGTCACTCAAATTGCTAATACGATCCTAACAGTAATTTCGATTACCGATGAGTACCGTAAACCAATCAATCCATTAAATGTAAATATATATTTTCAAAACCTGTTCGATGCCTTTAAAATCTCGTCACACGACTTGCAATTATTATTAATTATTATTGGTTATTTTTTGCTCTTTACTTGACTTACGGGGTGTAAAAACGCAGTTCTCATTTTAAGAAATAATTACATCAGAACAACATTCCCTTTACTAAGATCTTGCTAAGATCCTTTTTTGCGATTTCTGAGTTCCTCAGTTTCAGCACCGGACCTCGTACGGTGCTAACACTATTTAAAAAAAAAAAGTTTTTTTTTATCTTAATAGAAACAATGCTGTTTATGGATTTCTGTTAAGCCAAACATCAGGATTATTTTCCACAATATACAGTACATACAGCAGAATTGTTATTCAGTGTGCGATCCAAAAAGCATTTGTCACTGACCTACAACGACCACAAACATGTAAGTTATTTATTTCGGATCGCTCAGTAACGGTTTTATCGAGACGACAGCGTAAAACTGTTTTATTGTTCTTCTCATCATATTTACTTACATGATCATGAACTGTACCTGTAATGGTGAGCTCATTAAAAACCGATTTTGCCACATGATGGTCTCATTTTCATAAATTAGTGGATCTGTCACACATAGTTGTATTAAGGATGCACAGCACATAGACAGACCCATCCCCTAAATTAGAATACAACATATCCACGGGTCTCAGTTCAGTACGGCTTCTCCAGGACGGGGATTGGCCCCAGACTGTCATGGAATAATACACCCTTTCAGATCTCATCACAGTATGAACAATACAACAAATCTTCCGCTTATTAGCGGAAAAACTAACGTAACTAAAAACAATTTATTGATTCATCACCAAACAAGGTTGTCTGCTAAAGGATGCAATCATATCAATACTGATATAAACGTAAAATGAGGGGTGAAGTTACAGAAAATGTTAACATTTTTCTGATGGAGCATATTTTGCGTAAATAATTTCACTGCGCTACCGGACTCGACCTCGACCTTCTAAAAGAAGATCATCATTATTTGATTTAATTCTATAAACCGGTCCAATGTAATCACCATTATTGAAATAAAAGTCAGCGTATCACTGCACCACCTGCACCACCTACAATTTTTAAAGCAAAAAATATCCGGCTGAGTTCATAAAGCAAAATTATGCGTCTTTGCAACACCCGCTCATTCGCACAGTAATAAAATAAATTATTTAAATAGTAGGCATTTTTGTACTACAAGCAAGTTCTTCAATTTATGAAAATCTGATATCCCTATAGAAGTTTGTATGCACAGGTATATAACTAAGCAATTACTCTTACCAAGTTAAAATAAATAACAAATAATTACCCGATCTGCGACTGAAAATATTTTACTGGCGTGTTCTATAAAAGGGATTTCTCCTTCACAAGTAAGAAGTAAAATTTACTTTTCAAGGTCCAATTTTCGCTATTTCGCGAATCTGCTACTTTGAGAATCTGCTTAATTGCGAATCTGCTATAATGCGAATAAAGGAAAAGGAAACCAAGGCACATACCACCAATATTATTTCTTAGGGACACTATACATACTCGTTCAGTATGATGACTTTGGTGAGTAGAAAATATCCTTAAAATGTTTGCTTTTTCCGCAAACATAAAAAATTCCTCGAGCTTTTGCGAAAACCTCCTCATAAATTATTGTTTTAAATAGGAATTGTTTCAAAAAAGAGGCCATTTCCTGGTCATTTTGCTACAATGCTGCGACATTTCTCTATAAAATAAGCTAGCCCTGCAAAAAATATAGAGCAAACAACTGGCCTTGAGGACTTCGGGTTGAGAGCCCGTAGGGCGGTGCACACGACTTGCGACCTAAATATCTAGTGATTAAACCTGATTTTCTGTGACAATTTAATGAAAAAGTACTGTCTTAAATGTTCCTAGACATTACAGGTTATGTACGGCACAGAAAAAACGCTCATAGGTTCCGCTTATTATTTCCAGCCTCCTCGATCTGTCCTCCACTTCATCAAATCGTCCTCTGTCCTCCTCTATCATTCAATTTTGCATAATTTCTCTTGGTGTCGTCTATTGTTATTTTATCTCTGATACTGATTGAGGATGATTGAAGTTGTTATCTGTATCTCTGATTTTAGTTAACTATAGACACATGTAAATAGGAATATCTAGGCAGGAAATGAGTGAGAGGATAATTTTAGGTGCAAAAGGAGCTTTGCTTGTTATTACTTGAAATATAACGTTGCATTTATTTAATCTATAAAGTTTTCTGTTGATAGTAAATTAACGTATGTCCTATTCTTTCTGAATCAAGTACTAAATATATCCTTTGTACTCTAATAGGTTTTTTGTTTAAAGCTGACATATGCTGCGTTGACTGCGTTGTAAACAAATTAAGTACCGACAGCGATTGTTGTCGGGATTCCGGGTTCAGCATTCTAATGTAGGAAAATGTCAGAATCGTCACCGAGCTTCAATCTACCGACTCCGATCTAATTAATGTCCTCGAGATGGGCAAAAAGTGCGACCATCGAACTTTGTCGCGCACAATAACGATTTGATTGATGTGGTCGAGCGTGGGTGTGGGCGTTTAGACATTTGCATTGAATCGATCCCATCTCTACCATAAGTATTTTCCGAATAGTGGCCCACGTGTTCGGGAAACGCGGGTTGACGACCACCTGCTTCTCAGTAATCTGGTTTTGGACATCGATAAGTACGCAGTTACACCTTGTTTTAGATAAAGAAGTACGTAACTTGATGTCTTATTATCGAAACTTTCTTTTGACGATTGATTGATTATCGTGAATGTCTTTTTGGAGACGGACAAGTATCTTATTTTATTACTCGGCTTTTACTGTGACTGGACATCTGAGTTGCAAATTTTAACTTTCTCTAGCCTCAAAACCCCATACCACTAAGTGTCGTCCATTGTTTTGAGTGTGAACGTGTGAGGCCACACCATTTCTTTTATAATGTAAACAAATATTGTACATGGCTAAATTTAAGTTGCTTGACTAATTAACAATGGCTATACCTGTTGGAATCAGTGTGTGGTCTTGCTGCTGTTTCTTTCTTCCAAACATTTATACCTATAGTCTTATCTTCTGAGGTAATATTTTATCCTGATTATTTGGAAATAAATTCTTTGTCCTATCAGCTTAATCATTAAAAATATTATTAATTGTTGTTAATAGTCTTGTTAATCGCTTACCATTTAGTATAACCGCATCTTCAGTGTAAAATCCGCCATCCGCCTTTGAGAATCCATTATCTTCAGTCACACTTCCGCCAATGGCTGCTAACAGGCCCAGCCAAATAAATATTATTTCAGTCCTTAACATGATGCTCCCGATTAGTTCATTCACTTAAAAATATATGTAAATAAATAGCCAGGGGTTTGTAAGTAGAGCGCGCGCGAGGATGTGCGGCCCGCAAGGAGTCGCTTCGCAAAATGCTTGGGCCTTTTCAATCCGCGCCTTTTAATATTTTACTCTGACGCTCTACATTAGCTTGAAAAGATAACAGAGCTTTTTCTTCTTTGTATTATTGACATTCGCGCAGCACAAATGAGCTTCATAAAATATGACAACCATTTGGTTGTACCGAAATGCGATTTGATCTCCGATGGATGATATTTGTTTCTGCACGTTCACACGGCATCACAGGAGAGTGATTAGCCTTTTAAGAGATCAACGAACTCGTGCGGAATTTGCTCATTAAAGAGAGTGTAATAATGGTGGGCACGTTGTGGGTCCTGAGTGCAGTAAATTGATGGTAGTGGCATCGGAGATTATGCCTGCATGGATGTGTGGCGCCACACTGATTGCGTGGAACTAATCAAAACAGTCGCGAGATGCATTCACGAAACATTCGCCTCAATCCAGTAACTTATTAACGAAGTTAAAATAACAGTACTCTTGATGCACCTTAAAGGTATTTTTATCATTGGTTGCATTGGCAGGCACGTCGAAGTAGTCGTAAATCTGTCTTTCGTAGAGCTTGAAAGAATGCACAACAAAAGCATTATAGCAAAATTAAAAGCTGTCTCGAGTCTCACCGAGGGTCTAGTTACGTGGGAACTGGTTCATTTGCTCCAGGCCCTTACTGATCGTGCAAAGGGATGGAATTCATTAAAATTCATTTACGATCTGATACTGGACAAGTGGCCTCTAGCCATCCGAGCTCTACATATTCTTTCAGCGAGCCTATCAATTCATAACTATGTAAATGAGACAAGTGTTTAAGATAAAACGCTATTAACTACACGAGCAGTTAAACGTATATAGGTAATGGGGTTAAGGACGATTGTGTGCAGTTAAAAAAACAATGTTGTGGTTTTACGACAATATTTAACATTTGGACCTAACTGATACTCAAGTAGGTAAATGGAACTCAGGATCTGAAGAAGGCAGCTTTGGGCATTATACCGTTAGGACCAATAATACAACTTCCCAAAAAGTACACAAAGCTTATAAATAAGGCCCAAGTCGGTGACCTTTCCGAACAAGTCTCGCGAGAGCATCCAGGTTAGTGTTTATTTTTGAAAATTGTTTTGAGTATGTGGACAGCCGGGTGTAGTGTATATGTAATCTTTGTTTGTACTTGTACTAGTATTTCTTTAATATTGCTGAACATTGTTTGTTACAAATAAATCAAACAACAAGTAAAGTCAAACCAAACAGTAATACAATTTTTGCATCTACCAAACAAATACTTATCTACTATAATACTTATTTCTAATCTACTAATAATTACTATATCTGATTTGACTGAACACAGATCTGAATAAGATTTTATTTTATTAGCGCCTTATTTCTATGATAATTGATAAATGTCCCGTTAACAACAAATCAATTGAAAGGTGATCGTTAATCAAATGCAAACTTAACACAGCTCGCGAGCACTCAATTAATATCGATGCCTTTAAAATGAATAATGATGTGACGAATATGTTGATTTTTCTGTTTAAAGATGAAATTGATTGTAATGTTTTGCGTTATCTGTATCTTTTGGTTTTGTTGTTATTATGATAGATAGATAGATTATATGCTATGTTAAAAAGAAATACTTCATCTTTTCTAATCCAAAGAAATATTAAAATTATGTACTTTCTATGCTTTTGACTTGGCAGTTGAAAATTACGCAATACTTTCTAAACATTTTTCTTTCGCTAATGATTTTCACAACTTTCGAAACCTTTTTTCGTGTTTCTTACCCGGCTAAACCGCTAAGATATTCATTGTGTGTTAGACAATGAGGGAAATGATTGATTGACTCGTCATGGGATACATATTATTATGCGCTGTTAAATAGGCGACTCTTTGCCGTACATCACGAATGCGAAACATTATAAGAGCTTTTTTGCGAGGCAAGGGATCGTCAACCTCCTGTTCAATCTCGTTTCAGTTAATAACAGCTTCATGTATCTGGATACTTAATGTAATTTTTTAAAATAAAATGTACTTCCAACTTTAAACTTCGACTCAGTAAGTAGACTAGTGGTTGCCTATATCATATTTAATTTGGCAATTCTTGAAATAACGATTCCCAAATATACTAAATCAAAATCTTTACTTATATTATATATTTCGTATTTTCTATTGTATATTCTGTCAGTAAGATTTGGGAGTGTTTAATAATCTGAATATCTTCAAATTAGATAGTGTTAAAATTCATGTAACTATTCGCAAACAAATATAATTGAAAAGTTGCTTCTAAAGTACTCTGATAATAACATAAATGTCTTGAAAGTTTTCTTTAATGTAATATTTATTTTTTTAATGTTACGACAATGCCTTAAGTTAGGGCTGTTCGTTAAATATTATGTATTAATTTAATTTATTTGTTATCTTATCACTCTATGTCGCTTATTCTAAGTAGATACCAATGGCAGAGATCGACATGAGGTATGTATGATGGTGGAATTGTTTCGCATAATAAAACACAGTTATGTGCCCCTGAAACAAACCTCGTATAAATCAAACGCATGGCATTATCTGGTCTGTCATGGTATCTATCGCTTATCCTCGTCTGTCACTGATTGGTTGACATGGGTTTTTCTCCAGGACATTTCGTGGTACTGAAAAAATAATATGAAACACTTAAACTTTCCTTATACGAAGTCAGGAAACGATGTGAATTTATAAGAAGACCAATTTCACGTGTGTAAAAATTATCAGGCGATGTTTCTCATTCCGTTTGTTATGTTAAGTATGTACCCTGTCTTTGATAGTGATTGCTAGCTAGCTACTCTTTACACCAAATCACCAACTAAGTATATCAGATCAGAGGCCTATAATTACTTATTATGGTTTGAAAACTGTAACACCTTTTTCAATTTTATATTGAATATTTGACATGGCTTACTTGTTTGTTGTGAGACAAGAATTGTGCCTCGACGTTTCGACCATATACCTTTTTCAATCTCAAAAAGTTTCCCAGTTCCTGGCAGAATATTTGGACCAAAATATTTGACGTAATACAAGTGATTTTAAGTCAATATTATAATGAGTACAATACCTAATTATTCAGATAATTGTATCATAATGTATCAAATCTGCAAAAGATCAGAAGAGATCTAATCAGGCCCCGTAGCATGCAGCCGCGATAAGGCCGCGATAGCCGTTTTATCACACATTTTATCACGTCTATCTGTCAAATTGTATGGAAGTTTTTCAGATAGATGCGATATATTATCTATCGCGCGGCGGCATGCTACAGGGGCAGGTCAGGTTAGACCGCACTATCGCGTAGCTGCAGCGGAGCGACGCACCGTGGCGCAGCGCGATGCGGCGCGACAAAGACTGTCAAAAATGCATGAAGTCGCGCCGCTGCAGCTACGTCCTAGTGCGGTTTAACCTTTACAGATCTTTTGCAGATTTGATACATTATGATACAATTATCTGAATAATCAGGTAGGTATTGTACTCACTATAATAATGACTTAAAATCACTTGATTAATTTACTTAAAATATCTTGATTTACGATGCTATGCAAGTGCATAGCATAGTCGTATTAAATCTTGCGTAGGATCGTGGTCGTGGGATTTTTGATATTTCCTGCTCACAACAAACTCACAGGCGTTTTCATAATCATAACATAGGTACCATTTTACGACCGACAGAATACGATATTCGAAGCGAAGTTGAATGTCTTGCTTGTTGAGCTTGTGTACCTTTGCTCATATGTTGTAAGAAGGCTCTTTACAAAATAATTAGGTGATTGACAGACAGACAAAAAGATATCGAACACATACAAACTGATATGAGAAATTATTATCGATTTGCGTTGAACTCTTTTACTTGCAAATAAATACAGGTTAGTTTTTCTTTCAATACAGACATCTGGTTGCAGCAGGTAATATTGTTATAATATAGATTCCTACATAGCAATAACGTCACCTTCGTTGGAATTTGTACCTACTTGCACTGAATATTTATAATGCTACTTGTTTCATGGTTAGGTATTACTCGTTATATTGTCTTTAATGCCATAAACTTAGCCATAAAGAATATTTGTGTTGTAGGTCGTTCGTAATAAACATGCAAATAAAATGCCTATTTTAAGATTTATAATTAGTTACTTTCTATTCTGGCTAGACAAGATTTGGGTGCATCATGTCTATGGACAACAGCTACAAACTTCCTGTTCACAAAGTTTTAAGTATTTTTTTTAAGGTATCTTCGGTTTTCTATAATGAGATTATTACAGATTTATACTATAGAGAAGGCATGAGAGAAGGTCAGTTGGCGTAGGTTAGTAAAAGAAGGCATCAACGGAAGAGTACATATCATATCACGTCAATACCAGGGTAGTCTCATTCATGATTTATGAATATGATCTTACTTGCAAGGTACGGGATTATTTCTTTTCCATTCCAACAACAACAATAACATGAAACATTTTTTTCTATTTGGTTCTGTGGTTACTCACAAGTAAGAGGGTAGGGGAGAAAAATTATTGTAAAAATGCTGTAGCTCTACTACAGCATTTCTAGTTCTACAATAATTTTAAAAGGGGTTGGTAGCGTATGTAATTGTGGAAATTGTCACAGCATCTCTAAGTTTTAAGTTTTGAGATTGCTTTGCGGAAGAAGACTACAAAGAAAATCTTTCCCAGGCTTCGAAAAGATCTGGCATCTAATTCAAAACACATGTAAAACAATTAACACTTTGCAATTTTGTATAATAAGTGTGAATAGTTTCAAATTACAAGTTTCTCTCTTAGCCATGATTCTCTGAAAAATTGTTGACGATCTTAGTTGGAGATGCAGCCGCAATTGTCGCTTTAATCATTGCAATTGAAAAACTAACTGCGTTAATAGTAGGTTACATGCTACTACCAGACAACAGGCTCCATAATAATGAGTGGAAAACCACCAAAGAGGCCTTTGTCCATTTGAATCTAAAATATTCTTTGTTGAAATCTTATGATATCGAACTAAACTTCACGGTCAACATCATACGCATTATTTGTTTTTCCGCAACTTATCTACGCTACTCTGTACCCCGTAAGTATATAAACATTTTAATTACAAGTAATTATTATATCACACACAGTTTTCTTACATAATGGATTATGTATTGAGGAGAACTGGTGGTTGACATTGAGAACGTGCGTTTGTGCAACCTCAACTGTGCGCGTACGCAGAGACGCTGTGAATTGCAAACGATGCCGGACGCCAACACTGGCCACTTGTGTCTACCAGTTTACTTCCAAATTTAAAAACTCTACTTTCTTTTTATAAACAAAATATTATTATTTTTTAAAATGAGTGCGACCAGGAACTTTGTTTTTGCAGCTCTACTCTTACTTGCTGTTAACTGTTACGCAAAAATTAATAATATCGGTAAGTTTGTGCTTATTCTTTTTTTATATAGTTTCACATGTATGTAGGTTGGAATTATAATTACTTATGTTTAAGATTAGGAAATCTTAGATAAGTTCTTTGGTACACGTTCTTCTAAAACTTAGATGTTATATTTCTAGTAGGTATACAAGCACAGTATAATTCAATAGTCTGACGCTCTGGCTAGACTCATATATTACGAGTATACTGTGATATAAGGTAGTAACTTAGGTACTTAACTATCCTATTAATTGTTTCTTTCAGTGCTACTGATGCAAAATTGTGTTAGTGAGGTAGCGATAAGGCTGCCTTCTATATACTATTTTTTTGTCATAATAATAAATTGACTATGTAAAAAAATTATATTGCTAATTTGCTGACACGGTTGCTATAAAATTATATTGGATGTCACTTTTTTTTGTGCATTATACCTATATGCCCATTAGGCATTACACCTATATCTTTTTGATGGATTAAGATGACTGCAGTTAGAATCAGGGAGAATATCGTTGCTTTTAGTCATAGAAAATTGATGTCTAATTTGTTCATAGCGTATCTGATAGAGCGTGATTTAAACTTATATTATTTACTGAGATGGTGGTGGTGGAGATGTAATTACGTAAAGTCACGACCAGTTTAGCTAGTTCACGCTTATATGAAGAAAATCATGGACAAAGGATAAATCTGACTTCCTGTGTGAGTATAAGTAGGTAAACAATAATTTGATGTTATCTTCCGTCCTCACACGGATGGACTTTTTCCCCATGGTTAGGCAGTTTTGTAAGAGCTGCTTGTATCGGTTATACCTTACTAGATAGATTATGGATATGAGTTTGTGTGATATCCGCTATTGCAAATTTTAAATTTGTCTACGTTTGATGCGGATGCGGATGCATTTCTGCAACTTCCATGTCTACAGGTAGGTAAGTAGGTAGAAAAATAATTACGTAAATACAATAAAATATCAACACAAACAGTTATTATTTACATAAAAACGTACATTTTTCATGTGACTACGAACAAAACGTTAGTGTTTGTTTTAGTAGAGCATCTTAGTAGAAGTAGGTAACCTATATCTGTTGGCCAATGCATCTTTGTAGGTAACTATTTAAGAAGGTTAATCACAAGTGTAAGGAAATCGTTAATCTATCGACTAGCTAGGTCCTTGACTAGGTCTAGGTCAGTTAAACATAACATGGCATGATATCACATAAAAATAGATAAGACAATCCGGGAACAATAAATTAAATTATAAAAATTCATTACAGAAAAATACCTCAAAATATGCGACAGAAATTCTCCAGATGTTAACGATTGCTTAGTGGAAGCCGTCCAGGATGGTCTGCCAAAAATGTGCGACGGAATCAAAGACCTAGGAGTACCTCCCGTAGACCCTTATCATCAGAAGGAACTGCGAATCGAATATAAGAACAATCAGGTAAGTGCTGCAGTAGAGACAAGATAGAAATTCTCTAAAAGTCAACGATTGCTTAGTGGAAGCCATCCAAGAGGGTCTGCCAAAAATATGCGACGGCATTAGACCTAGGAGTACATCCCATAGACTCTTACCTTTAGAAGGAACTGCGGGTGGAATATAAAAACAATCAGGTAAGGTAAGGTGCTGGCTTAGTAGAGACTAAAGTTTTTTTTTAATAATTAGTATAAAAATCATCTCCTGCTATATCGAACATAGTCTAACTATTATTTAATTAGAACTAAATACGGTTGAAAATATTTAGATGCCTAGAATAAATTGTACATCTACTTACGATACGTTAGTGCGATAAGATGAAAAATATTATCCATAATAGAAATATCAAAATGATTGACTCTCAATTAGCATATTAACGTTAATTATTAGGCTTATTAGCATGCACACAAAAAATATTCGGTTATTTTATTATTTCGTAACTATCTACCAAAATGAAGACAAAAGGTCGACCTTGAGTATGTGCGTTTATCCTGTCCGGTATTTTGAAGGAAGGTCAGTTTTTTTTTAAAGGGTCGCTTACACGGAATACCTATTTTACCTACGGTTTCTATTTATCATCTGTGTCACGTTGTGTTGGAACGTGTTCTACATTACCAAAATAATAAAATTGCTTCATTGGATTCGTTGGACGACACTCTCTACCACGCGGACCATAGGACTACCTACATTGACAATATTGGTTAATACTAATTAGGTACAGATTGTATGGACGGGTATGTGTAGGTTAAGTGTAGTACTTATAGATATCTAAAATAAGGTCTAAGTTCCTTGAATAAAATGTGTACCTAACCTAATCAACTAAACACTAATTAAGTAGTGTGAAAGGCACTTTGGCCTTTGTGATGAATGTGAGAGAGAACAAAACGCATTAGTTCGTCGTTTGTTGACCACTTTTTCGTCCAGATGCAGAAGTGTCCGTATGACAGTTGGTTTGCAAACTTGCTTCGGGGAGGACCACTCTACGGAGATCATATATGCTTAACGGCTGCTCCTAAAGAGTTGGATTCCGTTCCGATCAAAACAAGCTAAGCTCACAAGAGCGAAGCAAGCTTGCAAACTAATTAACTGCATTACCCAGTTAATACCGGGTGTAAGGGACAGCGTCCCGCAAACTGATAGGGGTTGCTCAGTCAACGATACTGAACAACTATCACCAGGATTTTTTTTTCAGGAAATGAAAAAAAAAATTTGCTTTTCCATACAAATTGTCTGATCAAGGAGGTCATTTTGTATGAAAAAGCAAAATTTTTTTTTCACTTCCTGAAAAAACAACCTGGTGGTAGTTGTTCAGTTTGGTTGACTGAGCAACCCCTATCAGTTTGCGGGACGCTGTCCCTTACACCCCGTATAATGTGTGAATCAGATTTGCATTGTTAATAATTCATCTAAATTGTTCATTAGGTACCAGGCGAGTAATTATATATTTCTAAATATTATATTGGCACTACATAAGCTTAGCCTTAATAAGAACTACCGTGTGTTAATTGGCTTTTGCTATATGTAGGTACATGTAACTATTTGACAAAATTCGAAGTAGTGTAGTTTTTTAGATAAAAACTATAGAAGCCTAAAAACTGTAAGAATTAAAATAAATAGTGTAAAGTTCTTAGTTAATTTTCATGTAGAGCAGTATTGTGATATGATTTTCTTATTTTATCGAAGACTGACCCAATTACAAATTGTTTACCTAATTTACCTACCCATTTATAAACTTATGTCCACAGATTGCAGTGAAAATGATAATGAGGGACATACTTGTTTTTGGACTGAGAGAAGCTGAAGTTCACGATGTGAGGTGAGTTTATTATTTATCACATTTTAACCTTATCTCATTTATCATCAACTAGATTTTGAACCATGCTGGACTGGGAGTGATAGAATGTGCCAGCTGCATCTCCTCCTCCTGGGCATGCTGTAAAAATCAGCTAAGGGATTCGAGGGTTTTAGTATTGTAATATAGGCGATGGGCTGACAACCTGTCACTATAGCAATACAGATCTATCTGGAATATCCCTCAAAACTTGTCAGACGTGGCAGAACGACCTATGTTTAGGTCGTCTACGCTCTGCCTACCCCATTAGGGAGAAAGGCGTGATTATATGTATGTATGTAGATTTCTGCCCTGTGGTTTTACCCGTACTTACTGAGTTTTCCCGTGGGAATCAGGCATTTTCGGGGAAAAAGTAGCCTATGTGTTAATCCAGGGTGTCAGCTACCTCCATACCAAATTTTATTAAAATCGCTCCAGCCGTTTAGACGTGAAGAAGTAACAAACATACACACACACACTCACTCACAAACTTTCGCCTTTATATACATATTATTAGGATTAGGATTAGTACCTATTGCTGGAAAAATAATACCCTTATGGGAGGTGTCAATGTAGGTATTAATTTGTGGTGATTCCCTTACTCCCTAATCCGATGTACCTACGAAGTCGCGAGTAAAACTGTTAAAGCAAACTTTAAAGATTGTAAGCGATGGAAGCTACTAAGTACTTAGCAAAAAAAATAGGTAAGTACCTTACCTATCTACCTTTCGTTGTTATTATACTTTTAGTTTCGTTAAATACTTATTTAACTAACTCAATACTTAGAAATCGATAATACCAAGGTGCACATGGGTACCTACGTACGTACCTAGTCCGCTATGGTACTTAAAAATATTTGTGTTTGTAAAAAAATATTTGTATTGAACTTGTGCAAAGATCGATCCCCGACCTACAGCTGACATAGGTTCAATCAACTTTAGTCTAAACCACAACAGGTCTAAACTATCAGACTTCTAATGTAGTTTATAGTAATTGAAAATCACATTCTGGTTAGGTTCTACTCGTATAAATAAGCATGATATGGATACAAAATAATAAGATAAAACAATATTTTTTATACCACTGACCAAGAAACGGGTTATAGCAAGACGTCCTTGACGCATTTGCGTAAATAAACATTTTTTTTGTCTACTCATGAAAGAAGACAATGTGGTCATTTACCTACTACGTATAAAAGTAATATTTTTTTCTTTTCTATGAAGATTTTTGGAGTCAATTTTTAACTTCTTCAGTTTACGCACTGTCTCCAAAATAACCCTGTATCAAAACGGGAACATGATAAGTGGTAAGAAAATCATTATAGTATCATCAAAATCATTGCGAGCGTAATTGATAAATTATATCTATGTAACGTAACTTTTTTTATGTCCAGGTTACGAGCAGATGAGGACAACTTCTACATGGAGATAGACATGACTACTCCTAAGGTGTTCGTGAATGGGACTTATCACGGTGAAGGTGGCTGGAATTCGCTTTTCGTCAACACGACTGGCACCTTCAACACTACCATGAGTTAGTCTGACTTATCTACATAAACATTATCTCATATTCTATGGAGGTAGACATGACCACTCCTAAGGAGTTCGTGAACGGGACTTATCACGGCGAGGGTGACTGGAACTCGCTCCTCGTCAACACGACTGGCACCTTCAACACTACCATGAGTTAGTCTGACTTATCTACATAAACATTATCTCATATTCTATGGAGGTAGACATGACCACTCTTAAGGAGTTCGTGAACGGTACTTATCACGGCGAGGGTGCCTGGAACTCACTCCTCGTCAACACGACTGGCACCTTCAACACTACCATGAGTTAGTCTGACTTATCTACATAAACATTATCTCATATTCTATGGAGGTAGACATGACCACTCTTAAGGAGTTCGTGAACGGTACTTATCACGGCGAGGGTGCCTGGAACTCACTCCTCGTCAACACGACTGGCACCTTCAACACTACCATGAGTTAGTCTGACTTATCTACATAAACATTATCTTATATTCTATGGAGGTAGACATGACCACTCTTAAGGAGTTCGTGAACGGTACTTATCACGGCGAGGGTGCCTGGAACTCACTCCTCGTCAACACGACTGGCACCTTCAACACTACCATGAGTTAGTCTGACTTATCTACATAAACATTATCTCATATTCTATGGAGGTAGACATGACCACTCTTAAGGAGTTCGTGAACGGTACTTATCACGGCGAGGGTGCCTGGAACTCACTCCTCGTCAACACGACTGGCACCTTCAACACTACCATGAGTTAGTCTGACTTATCTACATAAACATTATCTCATATTCTATGGAGGTAGACATGACCACTCTTAAGGAGTTCGTGAACGGTACTTATCACGGCGAGGGTGACTGGAACTCGCTCCTCGTCAACACCACTGGCACCTTCATTACTACCATGAGTTAGTATACCATTCCTGACTTCCTATCTTTAGAGTACTATGATGTCCACTGCTGAACGGACATGGGATATTCACAGGCAAGCGAGCGAAGATGACAGTAATTTTAAATTAGGTAGTTATTAAACGTGTTTGACCGAATCGAGAGCCATTTATACTCACTGCGCCTAGCACATGGACTACACTATGATGTGGACTGGACTGAATGACTGGACCTATTATTGTTATTATTTCGAATACTATACTCTGTAAAATATAGCTGCGATCAAATGGCTGCGACAGATGCTATTCCGGTGGAAAACAAAAGAAAATGAATCTGAAAACTATAGGAGGAATTGCATCTGTCACAGTATTTTTCAACCCCAACCAGCTCGCCAGCAGTTAATAACTAGTTCTTCCTTACCTTTTGCAGAGGACTTGGTCTACACTTGGAAGTTAGGCGGCAAACCTGAGAAGAAAGATGGAGAGACATATCTGAGAATAGACACCTTCTACATGCGGCCTGATCTTGCAGACCTTAAGGCCTACCTCACCTTCAACACTACCATGAGTTAGTCTGACTTATCTACATAAACATTATCTCAAGTACAAACAAAATACATACAAAAACAATCAAGGGAATATTAAGTTCGATTCCTTGGACTGCGTGTCTATTTAACAGGCTTAATTATTATTATCATCGTACCTACTTAGCTTATGATTTTGAGGGAAACAGCTGATCATAAGGTACTTTTAGGCACAGTTTATTAGCGACTCTGATGCCGATCTTGTTCCAGTTGTCTTGGGCGTAGGGCAGGAGCTCCCGGTACAGCGCCTTCCAGTTTGCATTGGCAAACTGTGTGCCCAAGTTTGCTATAAAAAGAAACAAAAGTACCTAGTAAGAAATAGAGAAGTAAAAAATTCTAGCGTCCTCAAAATTTTAAACTTTTCATGGCGAGTTCTATACTCTAATAAGATTTACTTATTTGATAGACTTGTATGATTTTGCAAAATATTCAGGTTGGCTTAAAAATTCCAGGCGAAATTCATTGTTAGGCCAGGATTTTTCATCGTTTTGTACCTATATCATTATTGAAAGAACTTACTAAACTCTCGAGTAGCCGGGTCGTCGTTAGTGAGGTAGGCCTTAAGGTCTGCAAGATCAGGCCGCATGTAGAAGGTGTCTATTCTCAGATATGTCTCTCCATCTTTCTTCTCAGGTTTGCCGCCTAACTTCCAAGTGTAGACCAAGTCCTCTGCAAAAGGTAAGGAAGAACTAGTTATTAACTGCTGGGCGAGCTGGTTGGGGTTGAAAAATACTGTGACAGATGCAATTCCTCCTATAGTTTTCAGATTCATTTTCTTTTGTTTTCCACCGGAATAGCATCTGTCGCAGCCATTTGATCGCAGCTATATTTTACAGAGTATAGTATTCGAAATAATAACAATAATAGGTCCAGTCATTCAGTCCAGTCCACATCATAGTGTAGTCCATGTGCTAGGCGCAGTGAGTATAAATGGCTCTCGATTCGGTCAAACACGTTTAATAACTACCTAATTTAAAATTACTGTCATCTTCGCTCGCTTGCCTGTGAATATCCCATGTCCGTTCAGCAGTGGACATCATAGTACTCTAAAGATAGGAAGTCAGGAATGGTATACTAACTCATGGTAGTAATGAAGGTGCCAGTGGTGTTGACGAGGAGCGAGTTCCAGTCACCCTCGCCGTGATAAGTACCGTTCACGAACTCCTTAAGAGTGGTCATGTCTACCTCCATAGAATATGAGATAATGTTTATGTAGATAAGTCAGACTAACTCATGGTAGTGTGAAGGTGCCAGTCGTGTTGACGAGGAGTGAGTTCCAGGCACCCTCGCCGTGATAAGTACCGTTCACGAACTCCTTAAGAGTGGTCATGTCTACCTCCATAGAATATGAGATAATGTTTATGTAGATAAGTCAGACTAACTCATGGTAGTGTTGAAGGTGCCAGTCGTGTTGACGAGGAGTGAGTTCCAGGCACCCTCGCCGTGATAAGTACCGTTCACGAACTCCTTAAGAGTGGTCATGTCTACCTCCATAGAATATAAGATAATGTTTATGTAGATAAGTCAGACTAACTCATGGTAGTGTTGAAGGTGCCAGTCGTGTTGACGAGGAGTGAGTTCCAGGCACCCTCGCCGTGATAAGTACCGTTCACGAACTCCTTAAGAGTGGTCATGTCTACCTCCATAGAATATGAGATAATGTTTATGTAGATAAGTCAGACTAACTCATGGTAGTGTTGAAGGTGCCAGTCGTGTTGACGAGGAGTGAGTTCCAGGCACCCTCGCCGTGATAAGTACCGTTCACGAACTCCTTAAGAGTGGTCATGTCTACCTCCATAGAATATGAGATAATGTTTATGTAGATAAGTCAGACTAACTCATGGTAGTGTTGAAGGTGCCAGTCGTGTTGACGAGGAGCGAGTTCCAGTCACCCTCGCCGTGATAAGTCCCGTTCACGAACTCCTTAGGAGTGGTCATGTCTACCTCCATAGAATATGAGATAATGTTTATGTAGATAAGTCAGACTAACTCATGGTAGTGTTGAAGGTGCCAGTCGTGTTGACGAAAAGCGAATTCCAGCCACCTTCACCGTGATAAGTCCCATTCACGAACACCTTAGGAGTAGTCATGTCTATCTCCATGTAGAAGTTGTCCTCATCTGCTCGTAACCTGGACATAAAAAAAGTTACGTTACATAGATATAATTTATCAATTACGCTCGCAATGATTTTGATGATACTATAATGATTTTCTTACCACTTATCATGTTCCCGTTTTGATACAGGGTTATTTTGGAGACAGTGCGTAAACTGAAGAAGTTAAAAATTGACTCCAAAAATCTTCATAGAAAAGAAAAAAATATTACTTTTATACGTAGTAGGTAAATGACCACATTGTCTTCTTTCATGAGTAGACAAAAAAAATGTTTATTTACGCAAATGCGTCAAGGACGTCTTGCTATAACCCGTTTCTTGGTCAGTGGTATAAAAAATATTGTTTTATCTTATTATTTTGTATCCATATCATGCTTATTTATACGAGTAGAACCTAACCAGAATGTGATTTTCAATTACTATAAACTACATTAGAAGTCTGATAGTTTAGACCTGTTGTGGTTTAGACTAAAGTTGATTGAACCTATGTCAGCTGTAGGTCGGGGATCGATCTTTGCACAAGTTCAATACAAATATTTTTTTACAAACACAAATATTTTTAAGTACCATAGCGGACTAGGTACGTACGTAGGTACCCATGTGCACCTTGGTATTATCGATTTCTAAGTATTGAGTTAGTTAAATAAGTATTTAACGAAACTAAAAGTATAATAACAACGAAGGTAGATAGGTAAGGTACTTACCTATTTTTTTTGCTAAGTACTTAGTAGCTTCCATCGCTTACAATCTTTAAAGTTTGCTTTAACAGTTTTACTCGCGACTTCGTAGGTACATCGGATTAGGGAGTAAGGGAATCACCACAAATTAATACCTACATTGACACCTCCCATAAGGGTATTATTTTTCCAGCAATAGGTACTAATCCTAATCCTAATAAAATGTATATAAAGGCGAAAGTTTGTGAGTGAGTGTGTGTGTGTATGTTTGTTACTTCTTCACGTCTAAACGGCTGGAGCGATTTTAATAAAATTTGGTATGGAGGTAGCTGACACCCTGGATTAACACATAGGCTACTTTTTCCCCGAAAATGCCTGATTCCCACGGGAAAACTCAGTAAGTACGGGTAAAACCACAGGGCAGAAATCTACATACATACATATAATCACGCCTTTCTCCCTAATGGGGTAGGCAGAGCGTAGACGACCTAAACATAGGTCGTTCTGCCACGTCTGACAAGTTTTGAGGGATATTCCAGATAGATCTGTATTGCTATAGTGACAGGTTGTCAGCCCATCGCCTATATTACAATACTAAAACCCTCGAATCCCTTAGCTGATTTTTACAGCATGCCCAGGAGGAGGAGATGCAGCTGGCACATTCTATCACTCCCAGTCCAGCATGGTTCAAAATCTAGTTGATGATAAATGAGATAAGGTTAAAATGTGATAAATAATAAACTCACCTCACATCGTGAACTTCAGCTTCTCTCAGTCCAAAAACAAGTATGTCCCTCATTATCATTTTCACTGCAATCTGTGGACATAAGTTTATAAATGGGTAGGTAAATTAGGTAAACAATTTGTAATTGGGTCAGTCTTCGATAAAATAAGAAAATCATATCACAATACTGCTCTACATGAAAATTAACTAAGAACTTTACACTATTTATTTTAATTCTTACAGTTTTTAGGCTTCTATAGTTTTTATCTAAAAAACTACACTACTTCGAATTTTGTCAAATAGTTACATGTACCTACATATAGCAAAAGCCAATTAACACACGGTAGTTCTTATTAAGGCTAAGCTTATGTAGTGCCAATATAATATTTAGAAATATATAATTACTCGCCTGGTACCTAATGAACAATTTAGATGAATTATTAACAATGCAAATCTGATTCACACATTATACGGGGTGTAAGGGACAGCGTCCCGCAAACTGATAGGGGTTGCTCAGTCAACCAAACTGAACAACTACCACCAGGTTGTTTTTTCAGGAAGTGAAAAAAAATTTTGCTTTTTCATACAAAATGACCTCCTTGATCAGACAATTTGTATGGAAAAGCAAATTTTTTTTTTCATTTCCTGAAAAAAAAATCCTGGTGATAGTTGTTCAGTATCGTTGACTGAGCAACCCCTATCAGTTTGCGGGACGCTATGTCCCTTACACCCGGTATTAACTGGGTAATGCAGTTAATTAGTTTGCAAGCTTGCTTCGCTCTTGTGAGCTTAGCTTGTTTTGATCGGAACGGAATCCAACTCTTTAGGAGCAGCCGTTAAGCATATATGATCTCCGTAGAGTGGTCCTCCCCGAAGCAAGTTTGCAAACCAACTGTCATACGGACACTTCTGCATCTGGACGAAAAAGTGGTCAACAAACGACGAACTAATGCGTTTTGTTCTCTCTCACATTCATCACAAAGGCCAAAGTGCCTTTCACACTACTTAATTAGTGTTTAGTTGATTAGGTTAGGTACAGCATTTTATTCAAGGAACTTAGACCTTATTTTAGATATCTATAAGTACTACACTTAACCTACACATACCCGTCCATACAATCTGTACCTAATTAGTATTAACCAATATTGTCAATGTAGGTAGTCCTATGGTCCGCGTGGTAGAGAGTGTCGTCCAACGAATCCAATGAAGCAATTTTATTATTTTGGTAATGTAGAACACGTTCCAACACAACGTGACACAGATGACCTTAACTAG
>JARACY010003595.1:0-32110 GCA_029255725.1 Scrobipalpa atriplicella | reverse complement strand
TCTAGAGGGTTCTGTTTTATATGCTATGAAGATCAGCGATCAACCATACTTGCTGTTGACAATTTGAATAGTGCAAAAGTAATCACATTTTTTACAATTCTTCTGAACCTGCATCAAATATGACAACAGTATTTACTTTGTTGCTTATGAATTACCTATTTAATTATGTAAATAATGTTTTAGATATTAGGCCGTACACTAAGAGTGGACCACTGTGAACAATACCGGGCGCCAAATGCGGACATGTCAAAGATTGACGACCTGACAGCAGCTATCAGGAATGAAGGGTGTGCCCCTTCTGCACCTTCCTTACCTATGACCCCACTCATACCTAAAACTGATATCAAGCAGGTAAGGAGCCACATTACACAATCTTTTAATATAATGATGAAATGCTTTTTTGTTTATTTACTGTAACAGAAATGCCAACACCACTAAAATTATTGTTATTTTCAGGAAAATCCTGACAAGGAACCAAAGGAAAAGAAGAGGAAAAAGGAAAAGAAAAATAAAAAAGACAAAAAGAGCAAGAAGAAGAAAAAGAGCAAGAGAGCCAGTTCCAGCTCTGAATCTAGTTCTAGTGATGACTGATTTACCTAATTTCTCAAATAGTATAATAAACCACAAGAATAAAACTTTGAATATTACCTAGCTGCTTCAGTTTATTATTTTTTACCTTATTTGAAGCTATCTTCAACCGAACTAAGATATTAAACAAAAGATGTGTTAATCATGTATTTATTCCAAAATTCACAAAACAAAAACAATTATAATCACACAACATTATTATTTATTTTCTAATGAGATCTTTATAAATCAGTTAAATATTTCAAAATACAACAATACACTTACACAACTAGATAATAATTTTATTTCAAAGAAGTTTTAAATCAAACTGTTAATAAATATAATAAAAATATTCTTACACAAATAAATGTATGTAAAGGGGAAGGGGAGTTACAAAAATACATCATTATTTTTTCAGTAGATTAATTGACTAGAATTTATGATGACTATTTATTTAAAAAGATTATAAATTACTAAAGCTATACATCACTGGGAATGATACTGAATATTGCACATTATACAAACATTATAGACTCATCAATTAGTTCAAAATCTTCATGATCTGATCCAGAACATCTGTATTTGAGTATGCAATAATACCTCCAGCATTAGCACACTCCTGTGTATCAACATCCTCTGATAAATTGTACATAATTGGTTGATGATGAGTGTAGCAGAGTACATCACCACCCATAGCTTTGAGGATAGCGTGAGGGGCACAAGTGTCCCAGCGGAAAGTTGTTCCAAATGAAACAATATAGGCTTCTGCTTCACCTGCACACAAATTATATAGATATTCAAGCACCAGAATAAATTAGAAAGTATTGTTTTTAAGAACATAAATAAAATTAGAATATTTTTTTAAAAACATGATACTTATTATTATAGTTTCATACCTGCAGCCACCTTTCGCAATTTGTTGCCAGCTCCCGGGACAGACATCCCATTCCAACCAGATGCCTTGAATTTCTCAATAATATCTGACTTCTCAGCAGAACTCATAAGAACTGTTTTGGTTTTATTTTCATTTGTTGAAATATTCTTCACATTTGAATAATGTGTTTCTCTATAGCTCAAACCCCAGAGAATGTTTCCCTTACCCCTGTAAATTATGAACAAATCTTATTACCTATATGAATGCAATGTTACTAAGACTTTTTTGTTATTTTAATAAAATCATTGATCCAATCAAGGGCAAAAAAGCTCTATTTTAAATTATACTGAGACTCACTCATTAACAAATGGCTGATTGATAACTCCAACTACCGCTTCCCCTGTTGTCATCAAATACGCTCCAATTAAAACAGTCACACATGGAAGACCATGATCGGAATCAGCCTCGCCACGCACTCCAGCAATAAATTCAGCAGTTGCGTCTGAATATAAAAGGCATGGATTCAATTATTGCACTAAATACTTTAAAATGAACCCTGAAAACTCCTTTTTGGCGATATTACCTATTGGATCGATCCAAATCCCCAAGTCCAAGGCGTTTAATTCGTCAATATCGATTGGTGGTAATTCAATGTCAACATCTAAGTCTGCGTGGGCTGCCTCTGCCATAGTTTTAGCAGCTTCCGTCGGTATTAGGGCCTCAAGTAGCTCTGCAGTCTTCTGCTCGTTCTCACAGATTTTTATGGATATTCCGTTGATTTCCGCACACTCCTCGCCTCGTAGTTGACCTGCGAGCTCAGGGCAACGCAAGGCAATCTCATACCTTGCTGCCTCTTGAGCTAAAACATCAGCAATCGTCTTAAAATCTTTATCGAAGCGAGCGTTCGCCTCGCCACCACATTTCTCGGCCACCAGTAAGGTTTCCTTTACAGCTTCCGTGCAACACGATCGAGCAATTTTAGCAGCTCTCTCTGATGCGAATATCAAGGCTTGTAATATTTTTTCCATTTTGATAAAGCTAAAAAATAAAATAAGAACTTCGTCGATTTGATTTTTTTTTTTTTTATGTTTTCCCATAATAAAAGGGAAGGCGAAGAGCTTGAGCCCATGCAGCCTAGTTGTTTACTTTGTTTGACAGATCAGTCAGTCAGATTTTATGTCTTTTTTTATTGTCCCATGATATGGGAAGGCAAAGAGCTTAAGCCGATGCAGCCTAGTCTTCAGAGTATTAATTCTTTAGTTTTCGTGATTCACCAGACTTTTGCGCGGGGATATCAATCCGAATCATACGGTAGCGCCTTCCTTTCTTTGTTTCTTACTCCTACTACATTGTTCCTCGCCAGCAGATTATTATGTTAAATCTACCACATTAATACAATAAACACTGCAAGGAACTAATTTAGAAGAGCGAGGAACAAAGTCCGTCTGATTTTTCATGTTCCCCGCGCAAAACCCCAACCTGACCTAACCTTACCTAGAATTCATTGGAATGCGAGTGTGGTGCCCACATTCCAATGCTCGATAAAGTTTTACGTAGGAGTGTCGATTAAAATCATACAGGATTTCTTTACTTTATTTCTCACTTTCACTACATTGTCTTTCACTACCGGCACATTATTATGCTAATCCCACTATACTATCACAATAATTAGCCGCGAAAAACTTAATTAGAAAGCCGGAAACGCAGTCCTGCAGCGATTCGTTACTATTCCCGCGCAAAACCCAGATTTTATGAATAAAAGCAAGGTGTCAAAAGTTTCTGGGGTATTAAAAGGTATTAAAACATGAGTATGAGTCATAATAGCATCACCTGTTCATCACCCAAGCCACTCATACAGTAGGTAGGTACGACCATAAATATTTCATAATCTGCCCTTCAATAAAAAAGAAGCTCGCCAGCCGTTGTACTTGTACATGTGCGACAAAGATTCGTTCTAAGTACAGAATTTGCCGATGTTAAAAATTCAAACCAAGGTGTGCCAAATGTGCCAAAGTATGCCAAACAGTTTTAAAGTATGCCAAAGTACCTATGCCAGATATGCTAAAGTATACCAGATAAGCCAAAGTATGCCAGATGTACCAAAGTGACCCAAAATGTGCCAAAGTAGGTAGGTAGGTATGCCAAAGTGTGATAAGGTGTGCCAAAAATGCCAAAGTATGTCAAAGTGTGCCAAGTTTTCCAAAGTATGCCAAAATGAGGTAAGTGTATGGAAAAGTATAATTATCAATAACCTACTGTAAAATAACCTCATGAGTGTACCTAGATAAAAGTGTTTATCATTGTTATCTTCTTTAGGTATATTTTATTGTTTTATTTGGTCATTGTGATAGTTGCGCACAGTAGGTACATAGGACATTTCCTTCGTATCTAAACAGGTAAGCCAACTCGACATGATACTTTGCCTGTATTATATTATGATAATAAAATCTCTACTTCCCTATTTAATACAGATCTGATGTGGTACCAAATACAGATGTGATACCTACCTACAGGGTGTAAGGTGTAACGTATATTTGTTTAATATTATTTGTTCTAGTTAGAAATGAAACCGATCATCATAGTTCACGGTGGTGCTGGGGATATTCCCACAAGCCGGGTGCAGGGTAATTTAGATGGCATAAGGACAGCAGTTAGAGCTGGGTACGAAGTGCTTAAAATGGGAGGCTCATCCCTGGATGCCGTCGAAGCCGCTGTAGTCTCTATGGAGAAGGACGAGAGTTTTAACGCTGGTTACGGCTCAGTACTGAATGTTCGTGGAGAAGTAGAAATGGAAGCCAGTATTATGTGTGGCACTAAACAGGATTTTGGAGCAGTTACTTTGATAAAAGACTTCATGCATCCTATAAGTATCGCTCATAAGGTCTTAACAGACTCTCCACATTCTGTGTTAAGTGGGGAAATAGCCAAATTGTTTGCTTTGGAAAAGGTGAGTTCATTGAATTATAAATAAATACCTAATAATAATTTAACTTAAATATATAAATAATTCTTTTTAGTTATAGGGCGTAGTATTATATTGAAAATTGAATCTGCACCTTTAGCAGAAAGCAAGCCGCTTTGCATGGTGGTGATACTACGGACCAATATGAATAATTTAGTCCGTTTTGCTCAACAGTTCAAACAACAGTTTATCCACTGGAATTCAAGATGGCGGTCCTTTTCCAAAATGGCGGCTGCATTTTGCGAAAATTGTAGGTTCAAATCGGCTTTACCGATTTTAGTGATTGAGGCAACAAAATGAACAAAATCATTCATATTGGTCCCTAGTTAGTAGGTATCACCATGCAAAGGGGTTTGCTTTCTGCCAAAGGCTCTATACACGCTCTATAGCTATTTAATTTACTAGGTAGGTTCATAATATTAATAGTAGGTAAGTATAAGTTGATTAGCTAATTATATGAAATATTTCAGGGGTTCACGACCGTTACTCCAGAATCACTAGTAAGTCAGCATGCAAAAGATACATATCAAGAATTTTTGAAACATGGGGAATTTGGTAGAACTGAAATTGGACCGAAAGATGAAGTAAGTGACCATAATAATATGATTAAAATAACAATATATGTTTTAGCTTGTCTTATTTGTGAATGTAGGTAAGTGCTATTAATTCATGGCTGTTAACAAACTATGTAGGTACCTACCTACGTATACCTACCACAGACCTATTAGGTACCTACCTATACCTACTTACTTATCATATTATTTTTTTGTAAATGTATTGGGCCCGATTCGTAACCATCCCGACTTAACTAAATCTCAACTAAAATTATTGCTATCCCGTTCTGTTCTCTCATGGTAGAAAGTGACAGGTATGGACTTATATTAGTTAAGTCGCGTATTTTGCAATCACGAATTGCTACCAATGATTAGTGTTTATTCATTATGATAACGAATGTTAAGCAACCATCGCCGTGGCCAGGCCATGGATGGGTGACCGGTAGTGGTATAACAACTTGAGCGTTTCCGTGCTTCGGAAGGCACGTCGTAGATATTAGTCGTTAAACCATGTCAGAGGCCATTGCTTAGCATTGGCAGCTTGAAAACTCTGACACTTGGGTTGGCCACTAGCCCGGCAAAAAGCCTAATCTAGGATTGGGTCTGGTTTCCCGGTTCTGGGTTGCGGAGGTCACATGACAGTCGCTCTGTATAAAAACCAGTACCTACACTCGAATCGTTCAATCCCCTATATTAGGTAGCCGACCCCGTGAAATACGGGATAAGGCAAGAAATATGATGATGACTTATATTGCTAACTGCACACAATTCGGCCTTTCAGGGTGGTGTTGGCGCTGTTGGTGCTGTAGCAGTGGACGCGAACGGCGTCGTAGCAGTAGCCGCCAGCACTGGAGGAATGAGTGGCAAAGCTGTCGGGCGCATTGGAGACACTCCACAAATAGGACTACTCGCTGATAATGATATTGGAGGTGTTTCCACAACAGGTACCTATTTGCAATCATTTCTAGCTAGCGTTTATCTTCTATAGAGGGGTCGTGTCTGTACATTGAATATTTTTACGAAAAAATAATTGCAACAGGCATTAGGCATTAGCGATATCAAGACCAAATATTTTTTTAGATTTTTTGTTTTCAATTTATATATTTTTGAATTATAATTTTTGCAGAAAAAAATAATACCTGGTAGTGTATTACCGGTGGATTAATTAAGTATAGTATGCCTAATGATGGATAATCTTATGTTTTCTTTTAAAAATATTTTGTTCAAAATTGGTTTGGATTGGTTTATGCTATAATGAAATAACTAGGTACGTATAAAACATCACGTGGAGGTAATTATAATTAATATTTTAAATCTTACTTAATTTGCTACAGGTCATGGAGAATCTATTCTGAAGTACGGTCTGGCTCAGAGCATAATTAATTTTATGGAAGGTGGCTATGACGCAAATACAGCCACCAGAAATGCTGTAAATGGTGAGTAATTTTCGTTGCGTAGGCTTTTATTAATTAATTGTTTTTATCCTACGTTTTGTTATATTAATCCCACTGTATTTTTACAGATATGACAGAACGTCTAAATAACAAAACTGGTGCTATAACTTTGTCGAATAAAGGTGATGTTGGGGTTCATTTTAGCTCTAATAGAATGGCTTGGGCATACGTGAAGGACAACAAAATTGTTTACGGAATTGATCAGGGACAAATTATTGAAGACTCGTATTGATATTAGATATTATACCTAGCTTCACCTAGGTAACTTAAGTTCACATATTATCATATCCTGTTTATAAGTTAGTTTTATTTAAGCATGATACATAATATTAGTTAGTTTCACTTTTTGTTTGTGTTACCGATAAGATAACCTCATGAGTCATGACATAACTCATGACATGACTAGGTATAGGTAGGTAGATACTATAGGTAGATATCATGGATACTATGTACCTACTAGTGATATGATAAAATAGCAATAAGCTTTGCCCAGGAACATAAGTCAAAATATAAATAAAAGCTACTTTTTTGCTCTATCATACGTAAAGTAAAGTTGATATTCAGCTGATGTGGTGGTTTTATTTTGTATGTATACTCTTTTTTGTAATTATTATTTTTCTTCTTACCTTTTTGATGTTTTGTCAAGTCAAGATTGATAGAACGAATAAATGAAATACGAACCAAGGAAAAAATATCGTTTATTTCAACATAAAAGAAAATCCCTAAAAACTAAAGGTATTTAGCTGTCGTAAAGTGATAATCTTCAGGAGCCGCGGTACCGCCTCCAAAGAACCCTTTTTTACTGTGACATCTGGCGACCGTGCGGAAAGATGGAGCGCGCAAAGGCCGAACGGACCTCACATAGGAGATTATTTACAACTACAGCAAATAATTTGTCAAGAATGCTGGAGCAAGACGGTGACTCCAGCACACTCATCGCGGCAGAGTTCGCCAAGTTATCCGACAGGTACAGGGACTTAAAAGACGTCCAATACCGAATCTTTTCCCTGTACCTGGATGACGAACAGAGAGATGAGCAAGCTTTCGAGGCCGACACCAACTCGGCTGAAGAATACGTGGACAAGTGGTACCTGCTCCAGCAGAAGGTAAAGGAGTACCAGGAGAACCATGTCGTTAGTGGCCTTGGAAGGCATTTCAGGTTGCCAGAAATAGTCGTGCCCAAAACCGAAGGCTTAAATAAAGAGCACCACGATGATTTCAACCGGAAATATACATTAACGCATGTACAAGTCGCTCTGACCGCCACTACGCCGAACGCTGAGACGACTGTGATGTTCAAGTCAATGAAAAGAAACAAAGAGCTTCAAACACAAACATTCCTTGACGCTGGCGCGCAGCACTCCTTCATTGAAACTGGCTTAGTAGAGCAGCTGATGTTAAAGCCTATAAGGACTGAAGTACTAAGCCATGTTTTGTTAGGCGGAGTTGTAATGAAGAAGCGCAAACACGAGGAATGCAACGCCAAAGAACAAAACCAAGATGGTTTATTTTCAAGCAATGTCGAAACCCTTGATGAAGGAATCCTCTGCGATCATCAGCTGTCGCGCCTCAAAAAGGACAGTTTAGTGTCCAAATTACAAGACCTTGCAAGTACTAGAGACTCATGGCGCTCTTTTGCTCCTTCAGCGCCATGGTGGGGAGGATTCTGGGAGCAGTTTGGAAAATCTATGAAAGATTTACTTGCGAGAAGACGATTTAAAAGAATACGATTTAAATCATTTTTGTTAGCGCAGAATGCGAATTATTATAATAAAGTGCGCTATAAAAGTTGGTGACATAGTTTATCGGCTCGAAGAATCCGCAGTGTATATTTTGTTCGATGCATACTTAACGATGTCGCATGTATTTTGTTTACGCAAGTGTTGATTTCCTTTTAGTTTTGCGTTGGTGTTAGATGTTGCCAACGCAAGGTGGGGAGTATGTGGTGGTTTTATTTTGTATGTATACTCTTTTTTGTAATTATTATTTTTCTTCTTACCTTTTTGATGTTTTGTCAAGTCAAGATTGATAGAACGAATAAATGAAATACGAACCAAGGAAAAAATATCGTTTATTTCAACATAAAAGAAAATCCCTAAAAACTAAAGGTATTTAGCTGTCGTAAAGTGATAATCTTCAGGAGCCGCGGTACCGCCTCCAAAGAACCCTTTTTTACTGTGACAGCTGACTTGTTTTCATATTTTGAATGTATTTTGATTTTTGACCTAAGTTTCTAGGGAAAGTTGTTTTGTTTGTTATCAACCACTTAATCACCACCGGCACGGCATGATGGTAGTCAAGTCAGTACCTACTATAGGTATCTTCTATGATAGGACTGACCAGTCATAAGTACTAGTTTTGGCTATTGCACATTAGCAAAAATCCTACATTATATTGTATGTTATATAAGTCTATTATTAATATTTTAAGCTTCTATATAAAATGAGCATTTTCATTTTGTTGTTTAGGGTAAACTGTTTTAAGATATATACCAATTATATTTAATTAAAGTCTGGTAAATGTAACCAAACATTTTTCTTTATATTTTATACCTCTCCTTTTTTTTCTTAGAGTTAAAGTTGTATCTCGCAATGTTTTATAATAAGAGATGACTACCACTCCGTGTTTAACAATTAGTTATTTGATTAGATACCTACTTATAATCCTATTAAGCACTAATTAAATAATTAAGCAAAGTACGAGCCATAATTTCAATAGAAAACCGTCACTGTATTAATTTATTCAGCAAATACTTACATCGATTAAGGTTAAGTTAAGACTATGACTGAATCACGATACGAAAATGGCTCTTGCTTTTTTCCGCGTTAGATACATCATTCACGAAAGGACCTTAGGTTAGGAGATTATAGGAACATATACTTCATTTTTGTAAGTTATGTGCGAGTATACCTACTAACAGGGTGTAAAAAAAAGTACTGCGTTCCTTTAAAATACATATTCTACTAATGATAACAAACAACTTTCGCATACTTAGCGCAACAATTTTAGCCCGACATAAAACTTTGCCTTGTCCATACAAAACTGCAGATCCCGGAGATCATCTTTGTATGGAAAAGGCAAACTTTTTTTTCGAGCTAAAATTTTTATGCTTTGGGAAAGTTGTTTGGTATCATCAGTAGAATATGAGGTTTAAAGGAACGCAGTACCTACTTTTTTTACACCCTGTATAGCATCTTCATTGAGTTCATGCACGTTTTATCTGCGCTACGTTCCATTTCAGTCCCACAGTTTGGACGTCCATTTGGTGGTTGCTTTTCCTGTTCTAATTGCATAAGCAACTACAATGATGGCCTGGCAGGTAACTAATGTTACGTGAGATCTTAAAGTACATTACAAGGTCCTCAAATGTCACTGGGTAATTCTACGTGATCTCAGGAAGGGCCTCAGACTGCCCACTGTTTCTGACGTGCGCCTAAACGCGTGCGCGACCTTAACTATTGTCTTCGTGTCAGATGCAGATAAAAAAATGCCACTTGAACTTCGACTGGGTTTTAAATTGGTTCATGGCCGTTGCCCCACCCAGAAAAATGGCGAATTAATACAAATCGTTCTTACAACGAAAACGCCGTATTACTTTTAGATTAGAGTTAGATAACAAATTTAAGTATTATCAATTACTCTGACTAGGTAGTTGAATTGAATCAAGATGTTAAATTAAAGGCGTTGCATCTCATCATCTCCCTAGCCTTTGCGTTCCGTCTATAGAATTCAAATTCCAAATTTACAAACTAAAAGGGAAGACAACAAATAAATACAAAAGTGGCACATTTTAGGGAGCCGTTTTCAAATTTTCAAGTTGCGGACTGGGTGATGAAAACTGTTAACTTATTTACATTAGTAGCTGTTGATAGAGTCAAACGAGCCACGAGGACGTCAATCAAAGAAACATGTGGTTCTAACGTATGCGGAAATAGCCCTAAGCTTAGCTCTGTAACAGGATGTCACGAAGGAACGAAGGGCACAAGCGAGAATACCGCAGGGTGCAGGCGCCTACAAAAGGAAACCTTTACTTCCTTTCGAGTCGATCGGAAATCAAAATCGAAAACCTAACGATGTTTAATACCAAGTGTTAACTTCTGTCAAATAGGAAATGCTATGGTTGTGCACCTTTTATAGGTTCATAATTATTAATATTCTAGCTATTGTATTTCGATCTATAGGTACCAACTCGTACCCTCGTACTTTAGCGGGGACGTTAATGAGCCGTCTTGTATGGAGCACCCTGCAGATTATTCGCAAAAGGTGCCGTTTGGCTCAGTTGATCTATGGGGTAATTAGAGCTGATTTAGACACCGTGCCCATCGGTGCCACGCGACAGGTGGGCGGGGGAGGGGGGGGAAAAGTGCATCTCCCGCGGTGCATTCTCCAGTCGATTGCAGTTCACATATAGCTACTAGCCCAAGTTTGGTGTCGTTTTCGTATAATTCGAGGATGAGGAATTCATTTCCGGGATAAATTTTCTAGCCGCCCATAGAAAAAAACGGAGAATCTTTAAAAAAATATAAATCGAAATAAAAAAAATATTAGAATATCATCACTTACCATTATACTATGACCAATAGAACTGTATAAAAAATATAGTATTATAGCCTCTTTATCCCAAAATATAAAAAGTATTACTTGAACCACCGTTTTTAAGTATAAATGTGTTAAAAAAAATTAAAGTCACGAGCGGCGGCAGCACAATTTTTTAAAGTAAAATTCGGATTCTGTTCGAAAAGTACGTAAACTGTAGTGAATACGTCAAATATTGGATGCGTGTTGAAAATCTCAATAGTGATATTCTTCTCTACTCATATTGAAACATCGGTCAAGTGCGAGTCGCTCACCTATAATTCCGCACCATTATTGTTTTCCAGAAGAAATAAAAAACAAATACATATAAAACTAAGAAGAAATAAGTATAAATAAAATAAATTTATTATTCAATAATTCTAGAACATACATTTATATCACAGTTTCTTAAAATCTAAGAAAAAGTCAGCTGTTAGTTAGGTAAAAAGATCACCAGGTGGCAGCCGGTCCAAAGGTGCTGACTATTACAAGCAAGCTGCAAAGGTACTGACACAAGTTGCGTCTCACAGCAGGCGTTTGCCTTTTTGCCATGGGATGAGCGTCAGACTATACGGTCTCTTGCTATACGTGTAGCTCAATCACAGAACACTATACTCACCTAGCGGTGAGTGGCTCAATCCTAGGGGTTCCAAGACGCAGGAGATCACAATGGCTCTACGGACGATATCGTTGAGAGCGTACCTGCACAACGACAACAACTCAACGCATGATGGCCACTGACCTCCACCATGGTACCACAGATGCAGCAGTGAGGTACAATACAACATTGCAGCTCAGGTGAAGAGCCACTGCCACGCGAAGCGAGTCATTGTCCAAATTGCCCAGGTTAGGTAATTGATTGCAGTGCACTTAGCCACGCTCCAGATCTTGACCGCGATACCGCCCGTAGTCTCGCAATATCGGATCGGAACCCACAGCAGCAAAAAAAAATTGCGAAGATATGGCTTTGCAGCCAACCTCGTCCCATCAACGCTGTCAGTGAGAACCAGTTGGTAGAAATGCGTTATGAAGGGCCGACCAAGGCGTCAGAGCATCGGATCGGAATGCTCACCCTGTCACCGTTAGGAAAAATATTAGTTACAAGGTTTGCAACCCCATGAACCGACGTCAAGAAGGCAGGAAGACTCACATCTTCGGCTCGACGCACGTCTAGACCCCATGCCTGGGGTGGGACAGGACTCCCGGTTCCATTGAATGTCACCTAGAGAGACATTTAATATAATCTCGATGCTGCTTTTTAAAACAATATCATCGCTTTGAGACTATCAGGATAGATCCAAGTTAGGTAATCTTGACGAGATGCATTAGCTTTGGTACTGTGACTACATCCTCAACAGTGTCAAGGCTAATTGTGCTGACAAGTTTCGCAAACGCTCCTGGGCGTTTTTAGGTAGGCTTTGCCTCGCTAAGAGAGCTTCAGGGATGGAAGAAGGGAAAGTAGGATACCCCAGAAGAGGAAAGCTGTTAGTGTCTAGTTCTTTCTGGTCGGGAACCAGACTCTCAGACTGGGGAAAAGCTCGGGAAGCCTCTGGGCCGCATGGAAAAAACTCGCACTTGGCTGTATTGACTTACAGCCCCAGCTTCTTTAATCGAGGCACAAGAACCAACAAATCCCGCTCTAGAGCATCCGGCTTACCCCCAATGGTCCTCGATTACCTTTTACCAAGGCTGAAAATAAGAGGACCAAGAATGGCCGCCTCGCAGCCATGCAATATGCCAAATCCCAGCTGATAAGGGCTAAAGTATCCTGTCATTTCCGATCTGATGGCATGCTACTTTTGCAGCCAGACGGCGGAAAATACTACCAATGACAATTGGTCCGATGCCCCCATTCTTTTTCTTCAGCGCACAGAGAGTTGCTCCATACAAGTATGAACACACGGCTGGGTTGCCACTAAGCAAAAAATTGCAAAGTTTTGTGAGATGGTCTAAAAGCCGTCCTTTATTATTAGAAATGGGTTTGTTTTTGACTCCTTTCCAGGTCGGAAGCGACAGAGACGAAGTAGACGGTGGAGCGAGCTTACCCAGAAGATGCCTGTTCATTCTAACTTTGAAGTGTTGTGGGTTGAGTTGTATATGCAACACAGATGCATGTAGAGAGTTCCGCTCTTTTGCCGTGCGCAATATAAAAGAGTTTTGGAAATTAAGTGCTTTGACCGTATTGGTTGAATATCGACCAGGTATGGATGGTATCCTGCGGTGCATCTAGATGTCCGACGGAAGAAGGGAGCGGTCAGGATAAGGTCGTGGATTACTTGACTACACTCACTGAAGTACATTATGTAGAATACTGACAAACAGGCAGCCTTGCGGCGATGTTCCAGGCTGTAAAACTTGGTTTCTGGCAGTTATTTGTCGCTTATGAGCCTCTTTGCTCTGCGTTCCACTGAGTCGAGCGCGGCAAGTTGGTATTTGGCTGAACCGTCCCAGACTAGGTGACTGCAATTACATGCAGGATCGGACTTGTGCTTTGTACAAAGTTAAAAGCTGTCTAGGCGTGAAGTATCGCTTCACTCTATTTAGGATACCCAGTTTTTTGGCCGCTGTTTGTGCTTTTTACTCGATGGAAGCGCCGAAGTTTAGATCAGATGACAACTCCATGCCCAGAAGCTTAAGATTAAATAGTATTAAATATCAATGAATTCAAAAGAAACACTGTGTTATAAATGTTTTTATTTATTATTTATCCTGAAAACAGTAATGAGCACCTTTGGACCGGGTGCTACATGGGATGATCTTTTTACCTAACAGCTGACTTTTTCTTACATTTTAAGAAACTGTGATATAAATGTATGTTCTAGAATTATTGAATAATAAATTTATTTTATTTATACTTATTTCTTCTTAGTTTTATATGTATTTGTTTTTTATTTCTTCTGGAAAACAATAATGGTGCGGAATTATAGGTGAGCGACTCGCACTTGACCGATGTTTCAATATGAGTAGAGAAGAATATCACTATTGAGATTTTCAACACGCATCCAATATTTGACGTATTCACTACAGTTTACGTACTTTTCGAACAGAATCCGAATTTTACTTTAAAAAATTGTGCTGCCGCCGCTCGTGACTTTAATTTTTTTTAACACATTTATACTTAAAAACGGTGGTTCAAGTAATACTTTTTATATTTTGGGATAAAGAGGCTATAATACTATATTTTTTATACAGTTCTATTGGTCATAGTATAATGGTAAGTGATGATATTCTAATATTTTTTTTATTTCGATTTATATTTTTTTAAAGATTCTCCGTTTTTTTCTATGGGCGGCTAGAAAATTTATCCCGGAAATGAATTCCTCATCCTCGAATTATACGAAAACGACACCAAACTTGGGCTAGTAGCTATATGTGAACTGCAATCGACTGGAGAATGCACCGCGGGAGATGCACTTTTCCCCCCCCTCCCCCGCCCACCTGTCGCGTGGCACCGATGGGCACGGTGTCTAAATCAGCTCTAATTACCCCATAGATCATCTGTGCCAAACGGCACCTTTTGCGAATAATCTGAAGGGTCCTGCTCATTAACCTCCCCGCTACTTAGTTTATATATGAGAATATGCTTCTTGACAATATTATGCCAATCTTCGCGCTACAACATTATCAGATGTAGGTTACGAGTTCCTGTGGTTTACTTTATTTATGACTCAAGTCTGTAAAATACGACATTCAAACTATTTTATTGTTCTAGGTTATTGTAATTTGTGATACCGAGTCGCGCACAGAATGTTGTTTGGAAAAAAAGGAAAAGTACTACGGACATAAAATGTGAGAGTAAAATCTAGCCATGCAGTGGATTTTACTGGACCTTATAAAGAAATACTGTTCCTTTTCGTTACATACACCATGTATTGTATGGTTTATTTTTTAGATTAGATCCAATCCTCTTCGGAAATACCATTAAATCGTTCTCCGAGCAGCAGTGGAGAGTCTTTGGATCGTTGCCTAAAACTTCTTTGGTATGTGTGAGCATTCTGTAACTAACGTAAGTAACTGCGTGGTCAGTGATTTGTAACTACCTCCTTAGTGTTGAAGTGAAGAAGGGGTACAGTTTTATAATACTCTGGCAAATGAAAACCCATCTTCATACGTTATGTTTATCGCATGAACATTCATAATTTAGTATTTTTGGGCAAAGGGCACAAGACATGAGCCCACAACTACTTACAACACACCCCAAAAATCGACATAATGAACCGAGACCGAGACAGATAAATTAATAATCGAGTCATCAATAATCGGTCTGTTTAGATCACTTCTTTCTCATTCTGTCATGTTTAAAAAGCCTTCCTCGTACATTTTTATTTATAGTACCTTTGGGCTCTATTTCTTTGTATGCGCTTCAATCAGATATTCTCAGCATGATCATGATGAAAAAAAATAGAATAACAAAAATGGACGTATAAAAACGGACTACCTGAGCAACATTGTCAATAAAATAAAAATGAGCATAAATACTTTACAACCACTAACGATTACGAGTACGTACCTACATAAGATAAGTACTAAACTAAGCAGTTACGAGCTCTTGTTTTTGATTAGTTACGCAATAAACGTAAAGGATAATAGCGCGTAAAATAAAATTGTATTAAATGCGTAGCTAGCTGAGTATGAGATCCCCAACATTAGCATAAACATTAGAAGTACTTATAACAAACAAACAAATAGTACATTTTCGGGGACACAACCCTGTTAATGCAATAATTAACAAATATACGAGGAACTAGGTATAAAGTGGGTACAAATTAGAGCTTCAATGGCTAACCTTCAAAGTAAACAACCGCCGTTGTAATGGTATCATTCTATTGTAACGTAACGTATGTACAGTCCAGTCGAAGATAAGGTACACCTACAGTGTTGAAATTTTAGTTTTATCGGTATTTAAGGAGAAGATGCGTGTAACAATCTGATGTCGAGTGTTAGAGTGTCAGTTAGAGTCATTGAGAGGCAGTTATTGAATTCCAGAAAGTGTGCCAGAAAGTCAGGAAAGCTATCATAAATGGTGATAAGAGCTTCGGTAATTTGTACCTATGTTGATACTCCTCCTTATCCCGTAATCAACTTTTACAACACCAGCGGGAAGAGGTAGGTGTGATGTTATTCTGATCTGCAATTCTGCAGATTTATTATGCTGAGCAGCATTAAAGATTTTTCTATTCTATTCTATTCTATTCTAAATAGAAGAAGCTATTTTATATCTGTTGCCTCTACTTCCCACGCTAAAGGCACTTAAATTGCATGTCCATCAAATATGTTGTCACTGCAGATACAAAATAATAATTCGGCACCTCACCACATATAACAATGCGACAACTTCCTATAAAGTGTGACAAACTCCTCTGACCATGATTACGAGCACATAAACCGGGCAAAACTTTGCTTTAGGTAAAGTAAACTCACCTTTATTATGAGGACAAATGGATTGTACCAACTCCTAGAGAGCCTTGGATTTCCTGCAATTGAGGTGGTAGTTTAGTGATAGTCTCACAACTCATCACTAACAGCAATAACATAACAAAATTGACCTTCGAAAATTGGCAAATACAGGGTGTAAGGGACAACGTCCCACAAACTGATAGGGGTTGCTCGGTCAACGACACTGAACAACTTTCACCAGGAAATTCTTTCAGGAAGTAAAAAAAAAATATTGGCTTTTCTATAAAAAATGTCCACCTCGATAATTTCGACATGTTTTCAGAAAATGTTCTTTCGCCATTAGAAACTACTGCAGGAAAATTTCTTATTTCTACGGAAAACTCATTAAACTACGTTAAATACGATTCGAAGAGCCAATTCTGATAAAATGTTAAGTTCACGTCCACAAATTAATAGGCATTCTGCCATGCACCAGTAACTCAGAATATTAACTTTGATGACCTTCACAAGAACGTGCGACCCCTGATCCAACTGAAAAGATCTTTACAATATCATAAAATAGCCTCCAGGCCGAAGATTCTGTGTTTATCACTGTGGGAGGAAGAAAATATTTGATTGAGGTAACTTCACAAGTAAAGAGACTTTAGGCCCTGAAGTCCTGATAAATATCATCACTCATTACATCACAGCCTTACGATGGTCTTGATTTGGTTGCGGTACAAAGAATAGACTGCCAGCCTTCTGGGCACGAAGCCTAAGTGAGATGCCGTGGAACGCTGCTGGCGAAGCATTCAATTCATTTGTGGCAAGAGGTTTTTTACTTGTATTCACTTGTATTGTAAGAAATTTCAATTTCATAATGCATTTTGTGCACCAACCCTGTTGAGTGGAATTTTTGGTATGCAGCAGGTTTAAGCTTGTCCTAAGATAATTTGAGACAAATTCGCTTAAAGGTTGAGGTAATTCAAAACAATGCTAATGGCAAGTTCTACATGCAAAAAACAAATTGACTTGTTAGATAATGCAGGTAATGGTAACTGCGGTTAATAGAGTGTTTGAATAGGCACTAGGCAGTTTAGACTGTGCACTTAATCTAATAATGGTATCAGATTATTCGTTTATTTGCCTATTCAGTTTAATGGGTATAATCGAAAGGTTCACATCCACTATGGGAAGTGAAAAATTTAAATCTACCCCTATTGCACCTATACACTAAATCCCAAAGATGACATATTCCTAAACTATTATAAACAAAGTACAAGTTAACTAAGATGTGACGATGACGCTCTACCTAAGTATTCTGTATGAAACATAAGCGCGATGTATGTATCTATAAAAGTGGCCATCCATTCCATACAAAATTAATTAGGAAAGTAAAGGATTTTTCTTTAAAAATTACGATATTAGACAGAGAAAGTAGTTTTATTACTCCCTAAACTAAAGAATAAACTTAATAGACCAATTTGCATATCATCTCAGTCAGTGGACTCGAACCTTATACTTTATCTGCGGCTGCCCATGGTCCTTTCTAGGTCCTTGGAGGAAGGCTAAGCCGTGACTGTTCAGACAGTACTTTCAGCCGGAATGTCATGATCATGACTAAATAACGTTTGAGATAAAAATGTTCTTTGAAATCGTGTCTATAAATGCCAGGGAGATATGCAATCGTACTTGTTATAGAGGTAATGTTAGAGCGTGATTGCCAAAGATTTTAAAGTGTACATTTTTACCACTTTTGTGTCCATAGGTGTAGCTGCACCATTACAGGTAAAATGCACTGTTGTGTTGCAAAATAGACTCTCTATGTTATGTGTTCGTTACATTACGCAATTGAACTTCATATAAAGTAAGATCGCCACTTTTGTTTGGGATCGTCAAATATTTTTGACATAACTATTTCATCTGACCCATTGTATTTGAGAAAACAGCATTTAAATTAAATATGGCCTTATACATAACAGTTGCAGTGAATGTAAATAGTTGTTATATTCGTTATACTCTGTACCTACTTGTCATTGGTATGTCACGCTCACTACACTAAAAGCTTAATCTTCTGAACCGAACCCTCAAGTTTCAACATTGACATTCTGCAAAATCTTAATCTCCGGATTTGACAGCGACTTACTAAATTCAATTATACTTATTATTATTTGCGACTAATTAGCATTCGGTTTAATTATTAGTATATGTTTTTGTGTTATTAATAATTTTGTTTTTTAATTAATGAATATTATCGCTTTCACTGTCGTTTATATTTTCTAAGTAATTGGTTATAATTACTGTGATTGTGTCTAAAACGTAACTTAGCACAGACCATTGGCCTATCTGAAATCTACGTAAAACAGAAATCCTTAGTCAACAAATGACATTTGACATCAAAGAAATAATTATAATTTAGTAAAATGTTTGATCTGCAGGGTAGCATTGAAGGAAACCTTGGATTTAGTGCGTAATTTCTCGCTTGTAAATTTGCACCAATTTTTATTGGATAATAGAGCAATTACTGACTTATACTTTAATTGTTACTATACTGTTAACTTTATTGAATAGATTCTCCAGCAAATTTAATTGGCTACCTCGGTAGCTCAGTTGATAGAGCGATGGAACGGCATCCCGAAGGTCGCAGATTCAAGTCCTGCCTGAAGCTAATTAATTATTTATTTATGTTCATATTATTATGATAATTATTGCTTTGGGCTGGAGATGAATGAACACACAATGGTTATGAATGATCATAATTATAATGGTAATGAATATAAGGGATTTCCCTCTTGTCTGTCTTGTCCATAATAAACAAAGACGTGATTATGAAAGTTTCGGTTATAAACCGGTTTGATTGTAAGAAAATTTACTCGTTGACGTATCTTTACTAAGTCGATAACCTCTACGTTTACATAAAGAACATAACAAACGACATACAGACAATCAGTAATGATGCGACTTACTATGTATTGCAGGTTGCAGGATATCCTCTTGACGTATTTTATTCGACTAATAATATGCAGGAATGCCTATTTTAAATACCTACGTAAAATTTACTTATCTACATCAGAAAAAATAGGTATAGATACCTACAGAAGTACCGGATACTTATGTCAAATTACTTGTACTATAATGTCATTTACCTACATATTATAATGTATGAAAATAGAGTATTTTAATTTACGATAATAGACTTCCATGCTGGACTGCGATGGGAGTGATAGAAAAACATATAATGTGCCAGCTGCATCTCTTCCCGGGCATGCTGTAAAAACCAGCTAAGGGATTCGAGGGTTTTAGTTTGTGGTTTTAGTATATTGTAATTTTAGGCGATGGGCTGACAACCTGTCACTATAACAATAAACATACATCATAATCATCTGTAAACTAATAACCCTCAAAACTTGTCAGACGTGGCGAAACGACTTTTGTATAGGTTGTTTTCGCTTTGCCTACCCCATTAGGGATAAAGGCGTGATTTTATGTATGTATGCATATATGATAATAGAGTAACCATTATATATATTTATTTATAAAAAAGACATGCTCTGTAACAGACACGCAAAACGCTCTACATATTATCTAAGAAAAGGTTCTTTAATTTTCCTGCATTTTCTGCAAAGTTCCTAGAAACTCACCTAGCTCCTAATTCAAATGCAGTTGACATAGCCGCAGCGGAAAAGGCTACTACCGACATTGCAGCGAAAACTTGACCTGAATTTGTACAATTAAAGTATTATATCATACTCTGGTCAATGACTCACAGAATTCACGGCCAGAGGCAAGCCTTAAGAAAAAAAAAAGGTTTTTTTTTTTAAATAGCTGTCTTTGACGTCTCTGTATGGTAAAAGTAAGGAAGGACAGTGTGTGGTGTGACTGGGTTCTGGGATTTACGGAAATTATGGCAATTTATTTTATTAAAAGGTTGTGGTTTTGTAATTATAATTTTTTTTTGTAATTTGCGTGATTAAAAGTTGGAAAAATCCTTTATTATTCATCATTGTTAATTAGCCTATTGAGAAAACCTATGTTATTCGTAATGCCACTCATATCTCATTTCCATTATGAATCGGGAAAATTGAGTTTTCGATCAATTTTCATGCTTATCAAAAAACTAGGCGAAATGACCTAATTTTCTTTGGTTTTTATTAGGTCAGCATTCATCATTATTGTAACTTGACATGGGTCTCCCCCAGTTAGGCCTATTTTATTGGGGTTCAGTGCAAGTGCAAGATGTTTTATACGAGTATTTTAATCCTTAATTGGCTACTTTCCAACTAGTCAAATCAGCAACTTTTTATGAAATGTCAAAAACGCTTTTTTGTATGAAAATAGTAAATTATGACGTCACATTTTAGTAAATATTGACTAATCAAATCAATAACTTATATACTTTTAATTCGATTATTAAAATCTAAATGTGCATTTTTTTTTTATGATGAAAGAAATCCACAATATTTTTAGCCATCAGTTTTAAGTATAAACGTTTTGAATTTTTTAAGCTACCCAGTCAAGTACTCAATTCCGTACATCTAAAAACCTCTTTTTGTTTTTTGTTGATAAGTGTTGTTATAAAAAAAAACATTTTCCCGCGGGGATTCCCTATAGTTACTCATTACTCAGCAACACATTAGGTCCTTTATTTTTCAATTCTTAATGCAAGAAAGACAAAAGTAATCTTTTCCCATCTATCTAAAATGGCATTCAATGTTGTGCCATCAAAGGCACAAAAACATACTTAGTAATTTAGCTCCAGCTAGTGCCAACTCTTTGACCTAGCAGCACCTTCTTAAATTCAGAAACATTCTGCAAACATAGCTGCTTGGCTGTAGTAGTTTATTTCAAGTAAGACTGATTCAACAGCAATGTATATGAAATCAGAGCCCTTATTAAGGTACCTGGTGTAATTAGCGCTTCATGCTCGCGTGACAAATTAAAACATTAGAATAGAGCTGCGCCTGAGCACAAGCCGATAATCTAGGAAGCTGAAGGTAAGTTATATATAAGTAGGTAGGTTCGAACCACTGTGTCTAGGTCACGATGTGTATCGAGGGGAGGAGTGACTAAACCTGAGATACGAGAACAACAATTGGTTACACGAGCCCCTGGTTACATTAGAGCCACGACTCAATTGCCATAAAAATACATGAATTAGAAGGATTCATAGATACAGGGTGTATTATAACGAATAGTAAAGGAATGTGGATAAGAGAGAAGTAAAGAATAATTAACAGAAAATAACTCGTATCTGATGGAAAATTCGATCTAAGAAACCATTTTCTTTTCACCTTATTAGGGCTGGGAAAAGTATGAGAACACTCTTTTAATTATCTTTAGAAAGATTCATAATATTGATAACATCAAAAACCACTTTTAGACAGTTAATATCAATTTGATATTACAATGAAACTGTTTAAAGATGGTTTTGGGACAGGGTCATCATGCCCGTATATTATGTATGTCTGTCACCCTTTATAGGTTTATCCGTGTTCATTATCATTATTAATTGCAACAATCGTATGGTTAATTTTATTGCAGAACGGATTCGTGATCATCAGCATGACTTCTGCAAACATCATGATCATGACAGATCACAGGGCGATTTACATTGGTAATTCTTTCTTGTTTTTTTATTTTTATTTTATACATAAATTATAAGGAATAAAGAAATATAACAGGTACAGTACAAATTTTCAGAAGTAGAATTACCCGGTTATCGTTTCAGTAGTACCTAAGCACTAGTTTGCCAGAGTTAAAAACTATATTAGACAATACCGTTCAGCCATTTAGGTGCAACATGTGAAGGAAACAAACAGTTACACTGTCTAACTCAAAAACTTTCGCATTTATTGTGATTCAACATATTTTACACAATGTATGTTAGACTATCTATGTTTTCCTCTATGCAATAGCTAGTAATGTACCTACTATACGTAATGTTATGTCTGCTGGACCAGGCAAACAGTATTTTTTGTGGTCAATATTACATTACTCCTAAACTACGTCAACTACAACAAACCATACGGGAAATAACCTGAGAGGTAAACCCCGAATCCTATTAGCTATTAGTCATTAATTAATACGAGCCTATGACGTAGCCAATCGTAGAGCCGTAGGTTCATTCACAAACTTGTGACACTGAGACCTCGGCATAGGTTACCTATCACGTGGGGTTTCGTAACCCAGACTCCGGCAACAGACTCTTGTATGTTGACGACTCTCGCGGTAGACGGTCGGTGGTTGCACCTTGAAGTTGCGACCATACAAAAAGGCTTTTGAAAAAATATTGTTTAGTAAAACGGTTCAAAGGCAGGTGTTATGAAACTTTAATGGACTGTGTTGTGTTTGGTTTCGAAAACTCGAGATGTGCCGAAACGTCTGCTTAAGTTGGTGAGTTTGATGGTTTACAATAATATTTTTTTACCGCAAGTAGCGTTTGTTATAAAATTATAGGACACATGCATTAAAATACATTACAGGGTGTAGTGTAAGGGCTGGAGTCCCACAAAATGAAAGGGGCAATGCTATTTTAAGGGTAGGTACCTACCTACTCCTAAAACTGAACAAGTTTTCCTCAATATTTTGTATTGGCGAGGTCTATTTTTTCTTTTTATGTATGTTTGAAAAGTTCTTCAGTTTCTAGCGTAGTATATATACGTTCATTAAAAGTGTGCAAGTTCTATTTTGATTCTCTCAGTTCGAGAATTTAAGAACAGAGAAAAATTAATATATCTCATAGTATCTAAGTAAGTTGAATGTAATTTAAGAGGGAACTTAAAAAAGTCGTAAAAGACTGTCACAGAAAAGTGACAGACCGCTCTCTACTATCACCCGTTGATTTCTAAAAAATGATTAAATCATCAAAGATGTATTCCGATCATTACCTACTACTGGGAGGACCACTCTGCGGAGATCGTGCCTAAACGGCTACTCTTGAAGAGTTGGATTCCGTTCCGATCCAAACAAGCTAAGCTCACAAGAGCATGGCACTTGCAAACCATGCGACTTTGAATTTGTGTTTTGTTTTTCCCAGGCGAATGTTATGGGGCGTATTGGTTCTGCTAGCAGTGACGACGGGGTACCCGCACAAACCTGCACATGTCGTCTTCATCATGGTGGATGACATGGTAAAGTATAGTTTCAAGCAATTAACTTGATTTAAAATGACACAGTCCACGCATTAAAAATTCAACCTGAAATTCAAGCGCTAAAGTGTGAATTTCAGATTGGCAAAATGTAATCAACTTCTTCAAGAAGATTGCCCATTAGTATACTAGCTTATAGATTCTGCCATGCTCAATTAATGATAATTTACCCAAACAAATCAACAATATGAATTGGGCCCACGTGGTCGACTTAGGCCGGATCGGATAGACTCGTGCACCTCCAAGAGGACGTATATATGAGCTGAAGATGACCCACACAAAAATAACTGTAATATTATTACAGATATATCGAAATCGATTCCTGAGAAAACTGAAAAAATAAAAAACTGTGTTGTAATTTTTGGGAGTATTTTGGCTGTTATTTTTCTAAATCGTTTCTTTCATTCGTCGTTCAATCGTTAATCGTGAAATTAAAATAAAAACAGTAAATACGTCTTTATATTTTTAGTAATGGCATGATTTAGAAAATAAAAGAATTTTGTCCCAAAAAGTGAGCAATAAATTGATCATGACACGCATTTTTAAAACGCTCCGTTTGATTTCTGCGTGTGTCGATCATTATGGTACTTAGGAAATAACATTTAGGTCAAAATTTCGTAAAATGCTTTACAAAGTGCGTCTACGTTGTTGTCATTTTTCTATTCTATCTAAATAAATATTACTTACATTATTAGGTAGATTAAATAAAGGCTACTTTCATATTTTCATTGAAAAACACATTTAGCAATGGAAGACTCTGCGGGGAAGCGACTTATTAGTACTTTTAGTTATTATAAATTATTTGTTTGCAAATAGTCTTAAAACATGAACGTCATTCAATTATTTGATTTGAATTTCATAATATCATAAATAAATTAATTTAGTACAGAGAATAATATTTTTTCATTAAGTCCATTTTAATTGTAATTCTTTTAAAATCTTTTTTAATAATTTAACAAAAACTACTACAATGAAAATGTTTTAATCTTACGTAAGCAAAAAACCGGTGCGGTTTTTATTTAAATAATTGAGAAGTCATATTTTGATTGTGTGACCTTGATCTTGGCCCAGCGAGTCGGGCGCCCGAGCGTTGGCAATGAATGCATGTTGTAATACCAGTTGCTATGTGCAAAAGGAACTATTTATTTAGGATGATGCCATCTTTTATTCCCTAGTATTTTGTACCTTTAAAACATTAAAGAAATCTTTGTAAATTTTTCTTGAAATAGAGGTAATAAAAGAAAGTACAAAATGACTCTACCAACTAAAAGAGGTCCAATCATATTTTGAGAAAAGTAACACAGATAGTGTTTCAGTTTCAGTAGTAGATTGACTCGGAAACCTGCACGACAGAAGAAGAAGAAGCAGTACCTAGTAGAATACATCCTTAATTTTTTCGCTCTTCTTCAGTAGAACTATTCTCCTTCTGCTATAAAACTGATGAAAGTTTGCGTGTAATTTATCGGTAAAGTCGATTAATTTACGGTTTACAGACCGATATCATTAACTTTAATGAAGATGAAGGTAGAGCTAATGTAGAGTTGATAGGCTCGGATTTCTGGGACTGTTAAGAATCGCAGATTAGGATTTTATTTTGATTATAATTGTATAGTATTTTGGTCATTGATATGTAATAATAACTTACATTTACCAACATAGTTATGCATATGATATGAAAGTCCGTAAATGGTCCGTAACAGATTGTCAAGGATTTTTGGTTCCGCTGTTTAAATAAAATTGACAGTTACGTTCCGTTACGTTAAAATTGTCAATCAACAGGTAAATCTATTAAATAAAATTGACTTACGCAATTTTTGAAAGAATGGTCTTCGTGACCTCACAACGAGAGTGCTCCACATTTTGACCCTGAGGGTTTATAAACTCTCATTTTTAGAACAGCTTTTATCCTTTCACGTCTTTTGTGGACCAATTTTATATATATATTTTTTTCTTTTTCTTTTTTAATTTGTGTAACATTACGAAACGCATTTGGTGTTAATTTTAATTGCGCCTTATTAGAGTAATATTTGGATATTTGCAATATATTATTTATACTAAATAATCCCATCGCATTTTAGCAGTTCAATCTGTAATCTGTATATTGAAATGAGCAAATTCGATGATGCGTAAAATCACTTCATTAATATTAATATTTGATCACAGTTGCAATCATAATTTGCATTTCAAATAAATGCAAGTATTTAGTGCTAGCCTTACCTAATAATAAGGCCCGTATTTATAAAGCGATCTCAAGATTGAGAGCAATATTAAGTATGGATTTGGCAGGTCGTTTTGTACTGAAATGACATTTCTGATACGAACTCAAATTCGCTGTCACTCTTGAGAGCTGATTATAAATACGGCCCTAAGCAATATTTAGGAAATAGAAACAATAATACGGACGGGGTGTAAGGGACAGCGTAACAGAAACTGATAGGGGTTGAAGAAGAAGAAGAAGTTGAAGTTTTTATTTGTATTTAAGTTTTAAAACTGAATCACGGATCACGGGTCAATATTGCAGAACTCAATATCCCTATTCTGTGAAATAAGCATACAATAGATACATTTGTTTTTTTATCTGATAGGTCGCAATAATTGTAGGGTAAATTACTTGATACACGCAAGTCTGCGATGACGAAACTAACGTAAAGAGTCATGGTTCGTCTTGCAATGCGCATATTGTGAAAAAGTAATTTTCATTCTAAATACCATTTGATTACTATACTTACTACGACTTTCGGAAAGTCTCGAAAAATATATTTGGATTTTCATACAGGTCCGACACAATAAACATAAAGGAATAAAATATGGTATCAACTTACAATGAAAATGTAAAGTCTATTCACATTATCATACCATAATTTTTAAAGTTGAATAACACACGAGTAAACTTCACAAATATTTATTCAGCAAGTATGAACGTCATTAAAAGATAAATATGTTTGTATTCGAGTGAATCATTAGTGAAAAATGAGCGAATATATAATTTTGCATTTACCAATCAATTTTTTAAATTTAGTCATACGATGTTTTTTATTTCCAGGGTTGGAATGACGTGTCCTTCCACGGTTCAGACCAGATCCAAACCCCGAACATTGACAGTTTAGCGTACCAGGGCGTCATACTACATCAGTACTACAGCGAAGCCATATGCACTCCGGCCCGAACGGCACTGCTTACAGGGAAATATCCCATGAGACTAGGTAAACATAATTTTAAAAACTTAGCATAAATCAGAGACCCCGAGTACCAGGGCGTCATACTACAGTGAAGCCATACGCACTCCGGTCCGTGCAGCCCTGCTCACCTAAATAACATTACATAATTACTATTTTCCTTCAGGCATGCACGGCCGCCCTTTAGCCAACTCGGAACACCGAGGAATACCCCTGACCGAACGTCTGCTACCATCTTACCTGAAGGACCTGGGCTATGCCACACACTTGGTGGGGAAGTGGCATGTGGGCATGTCAATGAACGAGTTCTTGCCCACCAATAGAGGGTACGACACACATTACGGCATGCGCGGAGGATTCGTCGATTACTACACCTATAATAAAATTGAAACAGTGAGTTCAAAAATTCAAATTATTTTAGAGGAGACCAAAAGAGTCGATGATGAGACCAGAAGTCTGAAAGTTCTGTGCTTAGTCTTTTTTGATTTTTCTAAACACTGGCCACTATTGGCGCAAACAAGATTTAACTAAAATAAAACCATACCTGTCATCTTTCGTCTTGAGGGCAGAAAAGGATGGCAGTATAGACGAACTTTTAATAATCTTGTCACATATACACACATTATTTATAAACTCGTTCAAAACTTTCAAAGGATTTTAGTCTGGACCAGTTCACATCACGACTTTGTATCCATCCATAGATTTTTAAAGTAACAGGATAATAAGTCCGTCTATGCTGCCATCCTTTCCTGTTCACTCAAGACGGAAAATGACGGATATGGTTTAATTTTAGTTAAATTTTATTTACGCCAAATTGTGGCTGATGGATAAAATATTTCTACCTAGTCAAATTCATCATAAAAAAAAAATTGTGATTTGCCAATCACCTTACAAATATTAATGATGAATTTCTTGCTAGGCAGTTAATTTGACTAGGTAGCGTTTACCTCACTATACACCATCTATAACTCACGTAATGTTTTTACAGGTGTTTATTATTTACACAGTACTATGAAAATTCTCAAAAAAATTAATCCAACTCCTTTAAAAATAATTCTGCAAAGTTAAAGTTTCCTATCCATTTTGCCTAAGTTCGTCGTTAGAAAACTTAATCCATTTCTCCTCTTGTAGCGGCTATCTAAAACAGTTTAGAAAAAGCTAAGTTTATACAAGTTTCTCTTCGCCAACGATTCTAGTTTAGTTCGTATTATTTTGGAAAATTCTTTTACTAAAGCAATTATATTCTTGTGTATATGAACCATTCGAGTGCGACACAAGTTAAAAATCTTTTATGATTATATTTATTTTATTAACATATGAATAAGAAATAAGAATAAGACTGGCATGGCTGACACGATTCAAGGCCAAAATCTGCAAATAAACTGCATTTGAAAAGAATGTTGAATTCATTTTTACATTTGCCTGTTTTTTGCTTACGTATATTCGAATTGAGTGGAAAATAAAGAAATAAACCATAGGTAATTAATTGTATGCGCATATATAAGAAAAAAAAAAACGTTGCATGCGAGTTTATCACTGTCAGTATGATTTTAAGTAGTGACTACTCGTATTTTAATGGCTCCACTTCTGCATAGTTTCTATTTCTAGCCGCGAGAAAAATCATCTACCTAACCTAATCTTCTTGAGTAGTTTTTAGTCGACGTACGATCCGTATCAGCTATATACCTACTTTTTAGGATCTTATACCGGGTGTGAGGGACCCCTTCCCGCAAACTGATAGGTGTTGCTTAGTCAACGAAACTGAACAACTTCCACCAGGAAATTCTTTCAGAATAAAAAAAAAATACTTTCCCATACAAAATGACCACCACAAGACACACCCTGTAGATTAAATTTTTCGTATCAGCTGTTAAGTATAGCCCTTATAGATTCAATTTTTCAGGGCCCTGATGGTCGTCTTATGTTTGGTCTGGATCTCTTCGACAACGAGATACCGCAAGATGAAGAGCAGCGTTACATAGTAGACGCGCTGACTGACAGAGCAATCAAAAGTAAGTATGAAATGCGTTTATTGCTGGTAACATTTACTTAGGCACTATATAAATCTCATTTCTTGATAGGTAGAAGGAGCCGTCTATTAGATGTTACTATGGTCTATCAGGTCGATTTACTACGATCGGCCCAAAATAAAAAAAAAAATAGAAAGTTATATGTTATGAGTTTTGATTTGCCCTGTCCTCCAATCATCCATCGACTAATATAAAGATATCGTCGGATAATTATAAATTTTACTGTTAATTTTTTACTATAGTTTATTGCCATAATTTTCAGTAATAAACACCCACAACATATCGCAGCCGTTGTTCCTCCACCTAACCCACAACGCGCCTCACGCCGGTAACGGAGGAGGTCCCCTGCAGCCGCCACTTCACTCCAACATGAAGAACCGGCACATTGCCAACTCAGACAGACGGCTGTATGCAGGTAGGTAATATTTACTTGGGTAATTTACCCTTCAGTTACCATAAAGAAGATATTTGACAGCTGAAATAAAACAATTTATTAAAACGATTTCTTTTTACAGAAATCGTCACTCACCTCGATCGTAGCATCGGGCGTCTAGTAAGAGCTCTCTCCGAGAGAAACATCTTGGATGACACTATCATTGCATTTGTATCTGACAATGGAGCGCCGACCGTCGGAGAATTCGCCAACTGGGGAGTCAACTTGCCTTTTAGAGGCAGAAAGGAAACCCCTTGGGAAGGAGCTATGAGAGTGCCTGCTTTTATCTGGCACGCGTCCTTCAGGCCGCGAGTCTGGCACGGATTGATGCACATCACAGATTGGCTCCCCACACTCATTGCAGCCGCTGGAGGACAATTAGACCGAACCATAGACGGAATCAACCAATGGGACTCTATTGTACAAGACGGAGAGTCACAGCGTAAAGAACTGCTTCTCACAGTCGAAGATGGCAATGGAAACGCTTACGCAGCTTACAGAGCAGGGGACTATAAAGTTGTCGTAGGCAATGTGACTGGAATGCTTAACGGCTATTACGGAGCAGAATACATAGTAAACAAACAAACTCCTCCAGAATATTACTCCTCGCTAAGGTCGTGTGAAGTTGCGAGATCGTTTACATACATGGGGAAATTCTTAAATTACGATACAGTTGATGCTATGAGGAGAGCAACTGCAATCAGACAAGAGGATTTAATTACTGATCCTACTCCCTGCGAACCTACACCAAGTAAGTCCACTAGGTACTTTGTTTACTGATGACTCTGCTTCTATAAATAGTTTCTAGCCTTGAAAAAAATCAGCTACCTACCACTTCTTATGTTTGGTCCAATCTACACCTGACCTATTTGAAACATTTTTAAAAGAAATTAATATCTATTCTTTTATTTTCAGCCAAAGGATGTCTCTTCAACGTCCGCAGAGATCCAGCAGAGAGACACGATCTCTGGCAACGAGCGAACAAAATAGCAATTCTGTTGACGAGCAGACTGCGCGGGTTCTGGGCACAGCAGATGAGACGAGGTCGGTTGACTCTGGACCAAGCAGCAGATCCAGCCAACTTCGGCTACCGGTGGTGGCCTTGGATTGAAAACGAAGTTCAAAACGTCACGGAAGCACCCTTGACTGAAGCTACACCCCTCATGCTTCGGCCTGTCGGGACGTCATCCATTGACAGGACCCAGTCATCACGAACACTATCCCAGCCTTTGAATACCAGTCGAAATACGATAGCAGGTCAAATAAATTGCGACGGCCCTAATAATATACGAAACTTTTTATGTATACTTCGAAGTGTGTTTTAGTTTAAACAATTTGTTGTTACTTTAAGTATGTAGGTACTTAATAAGCATTTATAACTATTGTGATAATATTGTTGTAATAATGAAATATTTATATTTTATTTTATGATTTTATTTCATTCCTGAGTGAGTTTCAGACCGTATCCATCCATCGCAGATAAAGTGATAAAATTATCTACAGGTATTGATCGTTTGTTCGTCAAAGTAAGTAAAAATTTGGTACATACATTTTTATCTCCCAAATTTATTATATTTTATCTCTAAAAGTAAAACGTTTACCACTTTTCTGACATAAAAACTCTTTGCTAAGATTTAAAAAAGTACCGTTCAATAAATAGTGCGTTTTACCTACTTAAAAAAAAACTCGTGTGTTTTACAGCACTCGTGCATTTTTCATTACGATTACGCACTAGTGCGTAATGAGATACTATACGATATTAAAATTGGTGTAATATGAGACCCTTTACGAGCAAATGTGTTATAAAGGTATTTTAACTTTTAAATTAATCAACTACTCATACCTATCCAGTTTTATGTTTTATCAAATCACATTAAATTATTACAACTCGAGCTAGTGAATGAACATGTATCCAGCGATCTATCATGTGAATGTAAGTATTCCATCTACATTTATTGCTTTAGATTGCGCCGAACGAGATGAACGCATTTATCCATCGCAAACTTGTAGAATGACAGCGATTCATGCATTCTCAGTAATTGTATTATTAGTATTTAGTGTAGTAAAGTGCGTGAAAGCAGAGCTAGAGATTGCGAATCGGCCTAATATTGTGCTTATTGTTGCTGATGATCTGGTAAGTGTAATTTAACTATATTATCAGTTTTGTTATCATAATCACAATGCATTCGGATGATTTTAATTTAACTCGTAGTAGACAGAGGAAACACGATGTTTTTTTTTAACCGACTTCCAAAACAAAAGGAGGCGGTTCTCAATTCGTCGTGAACTTTTATTATGGATATTATTATTTTTTTTTTTTATGTATGTTCACCGATTACTCAAAAACGCCTGAACCGATTTCAGAAATTCTTTTTTTGTTTGAAAGAGTATACTTCCCAGGTGGTCCCATAATAATCTCGCCAGGATCTGACTGTGGAATCCATGAGGAATTGAGGGAACTCCTCAAATTTTATAGGCACACATATAGTGATTTTGATATTTTAAGTAATGTGTCAAGCATATACATTCAGAATATAAAATTTGGTGAAGTGGAGCTGATGAATCGAAGACCTGGAGTACATTAATATTTTTTATGTATGTTCACCGATTACTCAAAAACGCCTGGACCGATTTCAGAACCTCTTTTTTCGTTTGAAAGAGTATACTTCCCAGGTGGTCCCATAATAATTTCGCCAGGATCTGATTATGGAATCCATAAGGAATTGAGGGAACTCCTTAAATTTTATAGGCACACATATAGTGATTTCGATATTTTTAGTAATGTGTCAAGCAATTAAATTCAGAATATAAAATTTGGTGAAGTGGAGCTGATGAATTGAAAACCTGGAGCACATTAATTGGAACCAGCTAAACTGTTATAGATACGAAGAAGCCGCCTTTGCAAAATATGTTTGGTGTTATTAGCACTCTCTGTTGAGATATAAAACATTCAAAGACTTA
>JARACY010003594.1:0-32117 GCA_029255725.1 Scrobipalpa atriplicella | reverse complement strand
ACACCAGTCGTACAACCGAAAAAGAACCGACGAATGCAGCAGCAGAAAGCCGAAATAAACCAGAATCACAGTGAAACAGACTTTTAGGTCAAACAGTTTCGTCAATATATCCAAGACGGCCAGATGTAGGACAAACGCCATCCACCAGCGTGCTATTTTGATACTTTTCCCAACGCCACAGAAATGTAGTGTACATTTTTCAATTTCCCGAAGTGAACTGAATCGTGTTACATGGTAACAACGTTGTTTTTTGTTTGTTCAGATCTGATGATATTCGATGCGATACAGTCTGTTGTTGTGATTTCCTGGATTCAGACGTATTGTAGGTAGACTAAGTATAAATATACCTACTGGATTAGATATGCTGGAATATGAACCCACCCTGGGAATATAATGATACCTACTCCTGTGCTGTTCATTTATCACAAGGTTATTCCTTGAACTCTACCTATTAACAACAAGCAACCTTACGTTGTATATTAAGTGTTTAATAGGTAGTTATTGGGTTGACAAGTACCTACCTCATGAAGATTTAATTATTCAACATAAATATTTATTCTTTCCGTGTAGATATTTGTTCTAAAATGTGGATCTATAAAACGAGTTAAATTAGATCGCAAATATTTGACGTATGTTAAGTTAACTATCCAATCCAAGCTTGTTTAATTGACGACGTCCATAACAAGTCGATGCGGAAATAACTTAATCTACTTAGATTAGGTCATAACATAATCTTAAGCTTGCCCGCCTATGTAGTGTAGGAAGATGAATGGAAAGATAAATTAAAGTCAACAACATATCCATCAACGACCGCATATCAAGAAAGTAAAGTAAAGTAAAGTAAAGTAATCATTTATTTTAGTGCAAAGATACATAATGGGTAAAAATTACATTCTTAACTTATTAAATAACACTAAAAAAGGTAGTCACTCAGCACATGCTGTAGCACTAAGCACTACAACGCTGGTCTTCCGTGGTACCTAATTGTGCTCGTAGCACAGTCAAGACAAACTGACTTGAAAAAAATTGACAAAATAAAATGAGAACGTTTTTAAACAGTGACAATACTACCAAACAATAACAGAAATAATGAAAGTGAAGAAACATAAATAACAGAAGTGTGAGGGTTAAGTTCAATATAATATTTAGCTATAGAACGACTTTCTTTTTTGAATGTTTATATTTTTTGATTGATTTTCCAGGAGATGAAGTTTCAGTTTGTAGAAAGTATATATCTGTGTATAAAATGGCAGTGGCTGTGCTATAAGTAGGTACCTAATATACAGTCATAATATTCGTAGTTTGTAGTTCATTATTTTGTTTATCGTATATGGCGACAAGGCCTGATTCTGATTTATATTATGATAAAACTGTCCTTGTTTTTCCTGTGATAAAAGTTAATTATTTTGTGGTATATTTTAAAAGAGCACCGTACCGGTTGGTCATATCACATGTCATTACACACATATTTTTATTCGTATTATTTTCGGTATCCTTCTTTTAGAAGCATTATACTTATTTGATCCCTTAAGGCTGCTACACACCGCCCACCGGCATGCCGGCGACACAATACAAGCCGTAGAAAAGAGCTGCCCGCACGAAGGCGGCCATGCCGGGCCGGTGTGTAGCAGGCTTTACAAGGATTTATTTTATTTTAACCCAGTGTCTGAGACTCTTTCATTTTCACCCAAAACTAGTGTCTCAGATGAGATCGCGTTCAAGAACAATAAAGACAACAACTTTTACTACAGTTACCATACGCCAAATTATGGTACCTCCTACCTAATATTTCAGCCTACAATAATCGCAGTCACAGATGTCAAACTTGTATCCTGTAACTTGGACTCCATAACCGCCGCATGTGCTTTATCTACCTAGGCAAATCTTCACCTACACAACTTATATAGAACTGTCATATCTATAGTTACAGTGAATATAAATCATAATCATTCTTATTATGAACTACTGTGTCGCTCGTCTCCTATAACTTGGACAGCCACCATAGCAGCATGTGAAACAGGCCAGTAAACAGATGGCATTGGGTAACTTATCGTGTTAACCTGCGTCTGCGCCTACACTAACATACTTTATAAGGGACTATTTATATGTGTTACTAAATATCACATTAAAAGATAACATGTAGGTCTATTGAATGAATGTTGCACTTTTTTGGGGAACTGATCTATTTTATTTCACAACTTGCCAATCGAATAGTGGTATGAAGTGGTATGTAAGGGGCATATCGATATGACAATCCAAATCAGAGTTTACAAGACGACAAACCGTCGTTGACTAGATTTAAATGTACTTAGATGGTTTTGGTTTTAAAAATACAAAGAACTGTCGCAAACACATAAAGATACACAACACCTAACAATGGCCACAGAGTAGGTAAGATTGTAGGTACGTAGGTAACTACGAGTTTGAATCTCGCCAGTCTTAAGAGTGGAAGTAATCTATACACCTCTAGGATTTAGTGCCTTAGCACTTAGGATTTATAAAAAGACAAATCTTGATCCACAGAGATACATAATTATGATGATAAACATATTTGTATTTTTATCTATCCATACCATATCCTAATCACAAAAAGAAGATTACGAGGAGTTGAGAACATCCTTCTTTTTTTAGATGATTTTTTATAGATTAAATTGAAAATAGAATCATGTGGTTTTTAGCGGTAATTTTTTTATGTAAGTATTTCGATAACTTTATATTTATAATTCCAACTCCGTTATGCAAACAATTTATATTTAATTTTGATAACATATAATAAAAATGTGTTTTATTATTTTCCGACAGCAGAAATGGATTTATAACGTAAAATAAAACATGTGAAATTCCGTACGATGTTGAATGTTTTTGCAAGAGTTCTCATCATCACATTACTATTTGTTTTTACTGACTGTTATATACAATCTACGAAGTTTTGTATTAAATTATCAAATACTTTAAGAGGTAAGTTAATTATTTTAGGTGGGCCATCAAGGTGTAGATTTTTGATCACGGCCAAATTCTGGTGAAACTAAAGAACGAATAACAACGGGATGACATCTTGATGAAACTCGTAAACAACAGGTAGTAATGCAATGATTACACTTATCATTACACCTTCTAAGCAAGTTGTAGAATCCTAATAACGTACAGATAAAGGAGTGTATTGGTTCAATTTAGCCACAAAGAATAGCCAAGACTTCCGTCATCATGTGGCATGAAGTCCAGGGCACTCCCACACAGGGAATCTTAATAGACAATGTGAATGATAACGTCTTCTTTCAGCTCGACACAAAACCTGCTTCCTGCGCCCAGACACAGGACCATGCCGGGCCGATATTATTCAGTGGTACTTTGACGCTAAGCAGGGGAAATGCTACAGATTCTTCTGGGGCGGCTGCCAGGGCAATGGCAACCGGTTCGAGTCCCGGGAGGACTGTCTTCAGTATTGTTTTCTCAACGATACTGTTTCTATGAATGGTGAGGACAGATTGTTATACCCTTTCACAAACACAGGATAAGACTTTGCAGGGCCAATATCATCCAGTGGTAATTTTAGACGTAAGGATGACGCTACAGATTTTTCTGGGGCGGCTGCTAGGGCAATGGCATTTTTTTATTTGGATACAATACTGTCGCGCCCGTGGGTTCTAAAACATTTCAGAAAAGAGATGGACTTATAATTATCTTATGCCCATCCTTTAAATCTCATTCTTGTTTTTTAGCTCAGGTACCATTCTTCTGCGACTTGGCGTTTGACTTCGGGAATTGTTTTGGACATTACGAAAGATGGAGTTACGATAAGTGGTATGGGTAAGTATTTTTTACATTATACTTTACTGCACAAAGAAACATATAAACATAGGTACTACAGAAATTGCTAAAGCAGCAAATTCTACCAGGCAACCTTTGGGTGTTTGGATGGATGTATGGGTGTAAATGTAAACCTAGCAATGAAACTGAACATCTTTTCCTAAGGAACATAAGTCGATATGTGAAGAAAACCCCATTTTACACCATACGGTATAGCATTATGCGGGCAGGTCTAGCTTGGCAGTAGACACTTTACATTCAAAATAGTAGATGAAACCTATCGACTTCTTTTCAACAAGATTTTATCTCTTTTTTTCTCAAGCACCTGCAAGCGCCACATCTACTCGGGCTGCGGGGGCAACCAGAATAACTTTGAGACAATCGACGAGTGCTACAACACCTGCCTTCGAGCCCCAAACAACACATTCCACAACTCCCTAATATACACGACCTGTATACCCGTGGCCGTTCCGGAGTTGCATCGCAGAAAAAGGAAAAGGAAACGCCGATAAGGAATATAGATGTGGCCACTCTTTATTTTTCTAATAAAGTAATGTAGATTTTCTTGCTTTTCCTCTTTTTTTGAACTTCCCATACTATAAACACACAAACCTCTTTCTACTACTATCACAACTCCCAACAGCCTGCATCAGCTATGGATGGACACAGATAATGGACGCTTTTCCACTAGACGTCACGTCAACGGCAACGGCGACAGCACGGGACGATCACGTGACAATATCTATGAGAATCGATGACATGCCGTGACGGTGCCGTGCCGGCAAGTGGAAAAGCGTGTCATATAATTTCATTGATTTTCATGCATTATCTCACCTACGATATCGTCGACGGTACCGTGCCGTCGCCGTTGCCGTTGACGTGCCGTCTAGTGGAAAAGCGCCCATTAGATAATTCATCGTCGAACGAGAAGACTGAGAAGACGCCGATAGATGTGACGAAGAACCCTTAATTTGATTTAATTTTTTTTCGAATTACAGAATATAATATTATATAATATTGTTTTGTGAGTTATTAAGTGTTATCAGATTACCTCTTTCAGGTGGTGGTTTCGCAATAACCCTATACCTATTATTTAACCATATATTATTATTTAGACTAGTGACCAGCTCACCTGAAGTCCACTCCTGTTGATGGGGAACCGGTCTCTGTCCAGGTCCCGTTCATGAGGCAGCGGCGAGTTCGACCTTCGCGGCAGTGTCGCGTGCCCAGGAGATAGGGTTTCCGAGAACACTTCATCTGTGGACAAGATTCTCTCGTTTTTATTTGAGTAGGTAGGCATTGAGTTACGCAGACAACAAAACTGAACATAAAGAAATTATTTTAGGATTGAAGAAAAAAATTACTTCTCCAAACAAAATTACCACTTCACTTCAACAGTTTGTATCGGTAAGCAATTTATTCATTTAAGTACGTATCTAATGTAAAAGGCAGAAACTTTAATCCAGGCAGTAATAAAATGGCTGACAAGTTACTTATAACATCATAATGGTAGTTAACGTTTACAAAAACTAAGGTTGTAATGTGAAGACTGGTTGCAATATGATACAAACTATTCTTCCGGAAAACCACATACATTTTCATGGTCACATGCACTACCTACATTATAATGCATACTGGTTTTGTGCAGGTCCTATAATAGACACATTGTGTGTATAAATTGAATTAAATATTGTGATTGTAAATGCTTTGCTAACAGAAAGCAAAAGTAGATTAGCAATGAAAAAGTAATAGTGATTAGTTACAATAGACTTTACTAACTATAAACTATTTCTGCATCTGCATTTTCAACAGGCTTATTTACTACTTTACTTACTAAAATACCTAGTGATTGTAACATTGAACGAAAATAATTGCGATTTATAGGATTTTAGATATTTTTTTTGTGATCAGTGCATTACCCAAAAAGCGCTAAAGGCAAAAATATTGTTATAAAAACTACTTGCATTGTAACATTTATAGCACGAGTCGAGTATGAGTCATGCAAGTGTTGCGCCTATATTGATTTTCCCGTAAGGTAATTATTATTATGTGTAGTGGTGCAACAACCCAAAAATAACTTAGTATATTTGTGCAAAATTGTGCTAGAAGAAATCTAAAATGGTCTAACATGATACCATCATTTTTCAACTCAATCCAATCGTCTTGCTTGATGCGACGGCACCTTTTGCCTCTAGTCAAAGAGTTGTCACACCACTCCAAGGATTTTATAAAAGAGTCTCTACAATTGAGAACATCGCGGATGAAAGACATGCGCTCACCAGATTTCAATGTGCTATTTCTGCTCGGTGATTCTTCCTCAAGCACAGGTTCTGATTTTTTTGTTCTCGATTTGTATTTAGAACCTAAACTTACTGAACTTGCGTTTTGTTCACTAGTTAACAAAAGTTTGGTAGTAGATTTGTAAAACTCATTGTCTATATTTGTTGTTTCTGTTAAACTGGGGTATTCGTCTATAACTTTAGTAATGGTCACTGTTGGCAAAGGTGTTGGTGATCGAGTATCTCTTTCTCTATGCAAAGTGTAGCTTGTGCCTATAGGCCGCACTAGAGATGAATTGGGATAGTCAATGGGTGGATCATGTTCATAATATGAATTAGACTTGCAACAAACACAATAAAAACACCACCGCAAACACTCGCGAATCATATTTCGTTTTTTATCTACAAACGGATTTGATTCTACTTTATACACGTTAACAATTTTTTCTGAAGACGTTTCAGAATTAAAACTTCTATTTTCGAATGTTAGATATTTTATTTTAGTTTTTCGCTCTGGAGTAGCCATCACGCCATAACAGAGTACAAACACGCGCGTTTGAGAGCGAATAATTGTGTTGAATGATACAATTGTAAACCACATGAAATCCCATTTTATCGTATCCTGTGAGCTTTGCTTGTTTCCTGTTACCGTTAGTGTGCACAGTAGCGATAGCAACCGCGATATGGAACAATGCTAAATACGAGCAATGTCAGTGATTAAAATTAAACTGATTTCTAATCATTGTGTGCATGGTTCTGGCTATGCTCCAGTATAATGTTTAAATGTTTTTAAGCACGATTCATGTACTTTAAGAAAATTGTTTTAAGGAAATAAAAACACATACCATCAATGTCGTAAGGTTTCTTGCATATGGATAAAGTACTCCAACGTAATTTCTTGTCATGGGATTTATTGTCCGAACTGTTGTCAACTCTTAAGGAATTCGTTGAATACGCTGAAAGGTTTCTATCTGATCCGCTAGTTTTGTTCAACGCTGGCATAGAACATCTAAAGTCTTTAGAGATTGATTTAGCTTCATTCGGCTCTGGGCTAGCAGCAAAACTTTCAGGAGGAGTAGGAGTCTTAGCACTTTCAAGATGATTAGAAGAGCCCGTATAACCTGAGTCTGACCCGTGTGAACTAACATTGTCTGCTTTATCACTCTCAGCCTTACTTTCTAAAGAATGATACTCAATCTCCTGCACAGATGGTTCTACATAAATTCTTTTAGGCTTTGCAGGACTTACAATAATACTACACGGTACAACTGTTTGTTCATGGCGTCCTTGTTTTTCTGAAGATGATGGAGTCTCTATCTGGACTTTGTAAAGCATAGTCATATTTTCTGCACTTTCTGGTATATCAGGTAGATCATGTTTGGCTGGTTCCGTAACGGGATGGATGTTTTCATAAACAATGTCAGTAGTGGCATTAATATCTACATTTCTCTTAATTCTGTGGTTTTGTGAAGCATCAAAGTTCGGATCGAGGTCATCTTGAGTAATCGTTATTTTTGTTGCTCTCGGTGTTGTTGAAATTGGTAAATCTAATTTACTATATACAATATTATCGACTGTACCTTTATCTTCAATTTCATTGACAACTCTTTTCATGTCCCGAACAAAGCTTTTGTAGAAAGAAGGAGATCTGGTAAAATCTTCGTCAGAACTCAGACACTCAGGTTCTTCTGGGATTGTTCCTGAATCTTGATCGTAATATAATGATGCTTTATATTCGTTTATAGGTATCGGCGTAGATTTCCTTTCACGTCTTACATCATGGAGAACTGGAGAGGGTGTTTTGGCAATGCAAGCATGTTCATTATTTTCTTGGGAAGAAGTATAGTCAGATTCAATGGAATTCGTGGTATCCGTAAACTGTTGTAAGTCCTTATAATTTTTTGAAGATGATTGTAACAAAGTATTATTATCAGCTAAAGTTAATTGGGATTTTTCATCACTTAAAATGTCACTTAATCGTACTAAACTGCTATCGAATGTGTTCATTTCATCTATTGAATCACTAGAACTTTCAACATTAACACCATCTTGAATAGGTGTATGAGAAACAGTACTGCTAACAATTGTTTCTTGTAAAACTTCATTTGATGAGTATGTTGATACATTTTGTGCTATCAGATTTGTATTTAGTTCTCTTTTTGTTTTATCAAACTCATTGTCTGATTGGGAAATATGTTTGCAGTAGTTTTCATTCATCTCAGGAGGTAGAGCTGTTGTGATTGTATTAGTAGGTACTTCATTTAGTTTCTCAAGATGATCTGAACTTCTAACCATGATATGACGATCATTTGAGTTTTCTTGAAGATGTTTGGCAGTGACTATTTGTGTCTCAGGTACTGATTGTACTGTTTTATGATCAAATGAGGTTCGAATTGGTTCGCACGTTGTTTCATTAGGTTTGATAGCTATTGGGATAACTTGACGCTTATGATTGGAAGTTAAAACATCGAGATTGCTTATAATATCATAAAGATATTTTTGTTCAGCATGCTTATATTTTACAGAGTTTACCTCATGCTGATTTTCGTTACTTTTATCATCTAAGTTTAGCTTTTGCAGTGATTTATTTTCCTCTATTAACTCAGTTTCGTGCCATTGCTTATATTTAATTTCATCATCGTATTTTTGAAGCGCACTAACATTCAAAGCTGTACTCGGTTTTTTCACAAAGTTTTGTTTTGAAGTTGTATTTTTGGTTGGACTGATTTCATCTAATTGTTTTTCTTTGTTTTCTTTTGAGTAGTCATCATCATCACTATTATAAAGATTTTCAAACTTTTCATCTATACTTATTTCATGTGGTATATTTACCTGGCCTACATGCATTGATATTTTTTTTTGTGAATCATCCGGATGTTGATTTTTAAAAAGCTTTTCAAATTTCTCGTCAACACTAACTTCATTGTACGATTCATTGACTGGTTCTACTTGTACATTTACATCATCCTGAGAAATTTCTACGGGTAGAATGCCAATACTGGAAGTTGGAGAACTTTGATTTCCTTTATTTGACTTAGATTTTGAAAACAATTTAAATAGTTTGGAAGATTTCTTCACTTTTTCAGGCTTAGTTTTCTTCGAAATCGGATTATCTAACTTCTTATCTACACTTGCACTGGATTCAACAAAGCCCACTTCATTCAATTCTTCTAAGAGACTTTTTGGCAAATAAGCATCTTCTGCAATCTTTTGCTTAGATTTAGAAAACCCAAGAACTTTAGCTACAGATTTCTTTTCATTTTTTATTTTCTTAGAAATATTGCTTTCAGTTTCAGGATTTTCACTTTTAATCTTGATTTGTACGGAATTTATTGCTTCCGATCCATTCGCTTCTTTTTGTTCCAGCACATTATGTAAAGATTTATTCAATTGAACCTGATTTGTATTCAATGAAGTTATTGAATTATATTTAACGTTCCCTAATGTATTTTCATTTACACTTTCTGCCAGCGATATTTGATCGGAAGAAATATCATTTAACTTGCTTTGCACTGTTTCATCTCCCTGACTTACTATTCCTTTAACTTCATACACATTTGAACCGCGATCACTCACTGTACTAAGATGGGATTCAGGATCCTGTGTATTATTTATAACTTCAGTCACCGAATCAATTGCTGTGATATCTGCATTTTCTTCTTTTGGAGCATACTGCGTAAGCTTTGGATCCTTAGTAATTTTTTGATCTATTTTCTTTCCGATAGCATAAGGTTCGCTAACTCTCTGTTTCAATGGAACCACTCTGGGTCTGGATATTTCAGACGCCAAAAACGAGTAAAGCTTCAATTTTTCCCTCTGTTCTTTTCTAATTTTATTTAGTGGGGCTGGGTCTGGTTCCTTCAAATCTTCAGCCGAAAAACAGTTAAGGCATATCGCATCCTCATTATTCTTTGACACTTTTTTATCACTGTTACTTTTACCCATGTTGATAGACCTATATTAATATTCACTTTATCAGAGATCACTAATGTCTCCGTACAAACTTCCCGCGTTGGACTAAACTCGTAATTGGCCGTGGCTGCCTTAAATAAGCACGGAATCAGGTTGTTAAAACATAATGTATTTTAAACGATTTTTATATGTAAAAAATAGTCCATATTACGCCATATAAAAAGACGGCTAGAACAACAGTCTCGAACGATTGCATAATGTTTATCAATCAGGTTTTCGTGGCCTTAAAAACCTTTTGGTGTTTTTCTTAATATTCTTAATACATAAAAAAAATAGACACATTCCTTTGAATGTCATCTCGGACAGACAGACTGGTTTGCCTTATTATTTGATCGAAAAACTATTTATAGCCATCACCCACTTCTAGTGATAAAAATATATAAACTTACGTAGATAACTTAAAAGTAGGCAAAATTCATTCAAAGTAACCGTATTATTTATTACATTGAACTATGATGAGTAAACTAGAAAGAACAGAGGCGTGCCAAGTTGATGCACATCCCGGTTAGTACCAATTATCGCGGGTCATGAGATCAATTTAATTTGTGTTAGCCAATGTCATAGGAGATCGTTTTATACTCTGTTTTTATACAGGTAAGGTTGTAACGTCATCAGTCAAAATTATTTAAGAGTTGATCGAAATTAAGCCTTTCGAATTCGGAATAGGTACCTAATTGTCAACTTTGCCAAAGAAATGGCGATATGGACTAACAGCTGGTTACTTAATACGAATCCTGATAGTAAAGTGTGTATTGTTACACACACGTCTATAAGGTATACGTATCTATAGTATAGGTATAGGTCCCTGAATATTTGTCAGAGCGCATTATTTAAAGGCGAAAATGGCTTTAAGTGGGCCGTTATCCTTTGCCTACCCTGCAAGAATTATGGGCGTTGTGTACCGTATCAAATTATTGTCACTTTTTGTTCAGCACTGTGAAACGTCCACATACTGAACGAATAGACAAAAAGGCATACGTGCCACTTTCATTCAAGTTACAGTTTTCATCAATAAACTTGCTTTGATTTCGTCCTATTTCTGGTCAACCCTTATTCCCAAAGCATAAGGTCCGAAATAATGAAGTTTTATGGTGACATATTAGTCATATCATACAATACAGTTATTGAGATGGATAATTTGGTTATGTAATGTTCGCGTTAGCATTAACCAGCTCGGTAAAAAGTTGACATTACCGTTTGTACCGACTTATTTTATAAATAAGTATTTTTTTATTTAGTTGGAATACAATACATTAGGTACATTGCACGTCATATTTATCTGATCCATTTTCAAATTTTGTGTTTTCTGTCAAATATTATTTGATATTGAAATGAATGAATAAAATAAAAACACTAGACAACGTTTTCTTTTTAATATTTAAAGTCAAATAACATCTTCATTGACGAAATGTTTGAAAACGCCTGAGAAAACTTAAAACGCAAACATTTTGTATTGCGTCATACAGAAGACTTCAACGCGATACGCTCAACTTATTTTATTTTAGATCAATTTTTAGTTTTTTTTTCTTTCAAAGCTATTATGTAAGTATATTTCAAGTATTATTTTTTATGGATAATTTTGCAATATTCATTAAGTAAACTAAAAGCTCTTCGTATAAATAGATAACTTACAAGATGTAGTTCTCTTTCAATATTACATTATAATATTACGTTACAACATTTTGCTTTAATGTTATGCGTTACATCCATGTGTTGATATGCAAAACATTGCACTAAGCTTGTACAAGTAGCTATGATAAAACCGCATGTAACAGCATTTTTTGTATAAAGTATTACTGTTAGTTCAAAACAGGAAAGATTTGTATTTTTGATGGAAACAAATCTTTTGGCAATATAAATTACAAAATCAAGAAAAAGTCAAATTTTTTTTGACTGAGCAACTCCTATCAGTTTGTGGGACGCTGTCCCTTACACCCGGTATATTTTATGATATCTTATTGCTTTATTAAAGTTGTAAGTTTAGTAGTTAAGTACATATAACGACATACAGTTAAATAATTGTATAATTGCACATTGAAAGCAAAATGCTAATGCGATAGATAGACAATCAATCATCGACCATGGCCTAAAATCTTTAGCAACCTTCGCTAAAACACATTCAAACTAAATAAACGCCAATGTAGTACGAAATTTGACAATTGCAAGACTTGCTTATTTACCAAATAGCTTTCAAGTGTTGTTAATAGTTCAATTCCTACAAGCGACAAAAAAAAAATTAGTCATGTCTTTGTGATTCTTCCTAGTTTGATTAGGACAATGCAGTCTGAATCACCTAATTGTCAAAAATTAGGATAATTCCACACAATGCATCCCAACATACTTTAAACTATGAATGGGAATTTTGATTTGCACGAGATCGGCAAAAAAATTTGAAGAAGCTCAGATGTCATATTCCTATCCGACTTACCTACTCAGTACCAAATAAAAAAAAATAGAAAGTAAAATAAATAAATTACAGAACAAAAGAACAATTCACGTCAGCCAACATTACAGATTAAATTGACTTAAACAATTTATTAAGGAAATTGAATTAAAATGTCCGTCAGAACCGGTGGTTATCGAGCTGCGCGTGGGCAAACCTGGGGCTTTGTAACCGGTAAGGCTTCTGTGACAGTATGATTAAGAGACCAATCACGCCTTTAGTTTATTCTTTACGGGGCAGACAGAGCGTTTACGACATCGTTAAAGGTGGTATGCGGCACTTCTGGCAAGTTTTGAGGGCCATTTAAAAAGGATTTGTGTAAATCTTGATGTAATGACGGGTCAGACAATCGCTATTGATCGATTCAAAGTAGAATTATAGGACGAAGGTCGAAGACAGATTTAGATAAAACTGTCCCAAATGCCCCACCTTCACACTGTGATGCTTCACACGTTTCTGGTAAAAAAAAATGAAGTTGCGTAAATTTTTCGTTTAATATACTAAAGTGATTTATAGATAATATTTTAATTTCAATCTACTTTACAAGTCAATTTTGAGACCGAGAGCGCCGAGATTCTATTTCTAGATAAATTTTTAGTTCCGCTATTTATTGAAATATCGAATAGCCTAAATTAAGAATATTTCAAAGAATATTACTTATTTCAGTCTACCTCCAAGAGACCAATAACAAGTGTGTCAGTAAATTTTAGTCCGAGAGCGCGGAGGTTCTATTTTTGAAGTGGTTCTGCTGTGGTCTACAAGCGTGGCGGTTGCGCTCTGGTGACCACTGTGCCTTACTCCTTTACCCGTTTCTGTTGGTACTTTATTTTTATAGAGGTCTCTGACTTAATGATGATGGCCATCTAACTTTTTAAATTGGATTTAGGAATCTAGTTTAGACCAAAAGTGGTCGAGTCAGACTGGATTACAAGTATAATAGAGTCACATCAACAGTCAGCAAGCTGCTTGACATTGGCATTCAGAGAGATGATTGCATACCACGCGGACCTCCATAATGCCGTTATCATAATCATCATTATCTCAGCTCATTTATAACAATCACCTAGAAACACGAGCCTACCCTGAATCAGAGTGATCAGTGGGTCCAGTACGGATTGGTAGATCGGTCGACTCACTCACTGCAAACGATGTTTTTATTCGTCGTGGGGGCGTCGAACAAACGAACTTACCTACATGAAAATCGAAAAATAAACTTCATATAAGGTATTCTAAATATTTTGCCATAAAACCGTCTACGTAACGTTGTTTCGCTTGTGCAGTGATAACAGTCCGATTGGCTGTCAAAAGAACAATAGGTTGACCGATTCATTAAACAACTCTTGCGCAAGTCGCAAAGAATGACGCAACTCGAAACAACAAGGGATGTTACTGTTCTAACTTAGACTACGATTATACAGGGTGTTATGGACAAAGGTTCTAAAACTTAAAGGCGTTACTTAGTCAATAAAACTAAACAACCAGAAACTTAAAAAAAAAAAAACACATAAATTAACCATTTTGAATCATATCAGTAAAGTATTCTTTTTGTGAATGTGAATGTGGCTTGGAGAATGTTATTGTGAATGTTGTTCAGTTTAACTGACAGAGCGACCCTTTCAGTTTTTTTTTGTATTCCTATTATTACCAAGAAAAAAAAAATCTGAAGCAAGAGATGTAATAGATTATTCCCTACTGCAATCAGTGAAGTCAAGTACAGTGACTAAAGATAGAGGAAGTAACCAATTAACTATTTAACTTCTTAGATACGTAGTAGTTAAGGTTAACGGACCTATCTAAAGTGGTTAAAGAAATCTATTTCATAATTTATGAGTTAAGAAAAAAACTATTTGCCATGATCTTTTGATAGTATCCATCTTCATACTTAGGTATAATCATGGTATACCATGGGTAGAATCACCTCCTTCCAAATTTAAACAAATGACATTCACGGTATATACTGTTACGACGACGCAAGGAAAAATAATTCGTCAGGTTGTTGGCAGTGCATTTTATGTGTTTACACACTGAAACCTTATACAGTTAAATCTTCAAAGCATGAAAGAGGAACGGCACAGTTTTTTTTATTTCGAACATTATCATCTATACATCGTCCTATGGATATGAACCTCCTGCATAATCGCCAAGCTCGCAAAGCTTGGCAAGCTGATTGGCGACAAATTCAAACAGTTTCCTGGATACGAGTATATCCTTTAGCCGGTTTTTATGACAGCCGAGCGAGAGTGACTTATGGAGAGATGTTTTTCTGAGCTGACAACACACAGACACTGAATGTATATACATGCCACGTACAATATACAAGTCAAAGATTTTGTATGGAAAACTGATTATTATGTAAAATGTGCCTTAGTAAAGTTCAACGACTTCTAACTAGATGAATAGCAGTCGGTAGGTGTGAACAAGGAAGTAACTAAAGTAGTCTAACAAGTTTGTACCTTGCTAATGGATATGGTATCCAATGGTAAGGATTATGTAGTTGAGAGCTGTCAAACAGACATATCGATATATGGCAAGCTTTACTTGATAAGGAGTTGTTAGGTTTCGCATAACATTGTTTAGGTGGGTGTTGTTTATTTATTTAGAAAGATTAAAGCTATTCTTACGAAATAATTTTAACATATACCAATTTACAAGCTTTTGTTTAGTAAAATATATTGAAAACCAAAGATCTCTTGATGACTAGAAAAAATATCTGTCAAAAAATCTATTGTCTAGATGTCTAGAAGTCAATTTATTTTGAATACTAATATTAGTATCAGAAATTATATACTGAATCCAAAAAGCAAGTACATAACAAAATAACGTACACAAAGTCACTTTTACATGGTATAACACAATGAGCCCAATCACGCAAAATTAACATAGCATAACATTACGCTGAATAAACGAACATATCGTGTGAGTTTCTTATAGAAAGCGAGAGACGTAAGACGGTGTTTTCCCATAGTAAGCAACAGTGGCGACTTGTAGTATACAGGGTGTAACAGAAAGGGTATATGCATCGAGAAATGTGTGAATCTACCCATTAAACTAAACAACTTTCCCTAAGAAACATAGGTCGAAAAACGAAAAAAAAAAAGTGACCTTTCATACTAAATGCATCAGCTGATAGCGTATTTAGTATGGGAAGTCAATTTTTTTTTCGTATTTCGACCTATGTTCCTTAGGGAAAGTTGTTCAGTTTCATGGGTAGATTCACACATTTCTCGATGCATATACCCTTTATGTTACACGTTGTAGAGGTATAGATAGTTTAGTGCTGTATGTACCAAACTTTCGACTTTGTAGATTTGTCAGGAAATATTCCCTTGGTGCCTTTTGAATCAGATACCTTAAATTTTGAAAAGGGTGCTTCAAAGAAAATGGATGTAGTATTCTCGAAAATGAACAACTTTTCTGTACAAACAGAAATTGATAAATTTGTGTGTGTATGATAGAAAATATATATTCAACTTAAAATAAACTTTAAATTACATTATCTATTGTGGCAGTTTATATAAATAAGAATCCTGTTTTTTATTAAAGAAAAGAAAATTGCTTCTCTGAAGGTAAAATTTCAATAGCTAAAAAATCATTGGGTTTACCAAAAAAGTACCAAAGTATCAAAATTTTTGTTGTAATTAATAAACTGCACTACGATACGACACTACTGGTATAAAGACGACAAGCGAGTCGAGAAAGTGGTCGAGCGGCTAACCTTTGGTTAAACGATCTAGCGTGCTGCAGCTGGTTTCGACTATTATAATTATAACCAAGAGGTTTAAAAATGCTGGCCGATTTGCACTCAGATGATCCTAAAGTGGTACTTTAGTGAATAAATGAGTGTAGAGAAAGAAATATTACGGCAGCAGAGAGTCATAAATTATTAATTTTAATAAAACTATTTTTAACGGATTTAAGTTGTATTTTTATTTTTGAAATGTCTTTCAAAATAAATTAAAACAAAACTAAAATCCGTTAAAAATAGTCTTAATAAAATGAGTTACAGTGGTGCAAATCTCAGAAAACGTGTAAATTCTTACTTATTGTTTGATATAAAAAAAAAACCCAGCCATTAAAGAATCAGAAATGTCAAAGTGCACTTTGTTAAAATTTTAAAAAAGAGCATTTAATTTAGGAAACTTCGAGTTAAAGTGAGAACTGTCTGTTATTGTCATTAATTGAGACCGAATTCTTCCTATACGTAAGAATGTTTACTATTTCTTGCCTCGAAAGCCCTTAATTCTCCTTACTTCATCTAAGAGTGGCCTTCAACAATTATCTACGGTCAAAACATGAATTATGAATAGATTAGAAAGGGAAAACTTCAATCACTCAGACGCAGGTAAGCAAGCTCATATCTTAGAGATTAAGGTTTTTGATAAAACTTCGTTGTAGGTAAGTTAAACATTGCATCAGCTTAGGCGTTATAAAATATGGCGTAGGAAATTATGTATGACTAGCTTTCCGCCCCGCGGTTTCACCCGCAGCTAAGAGTTTTCCCGTGGGATTGAGTTCCCGCGCTGTTCCTACCTTTAAAATTGACGGAATTTCAATACAAACTTCCATCCCCTATTTAACCCCCTTAGGGGTGGAAAATACAAAAACGCTGAAACACGTGTTCATTATTTTTTAATCCGTAGCCCAAAAACAAAATTGGAAGATCCTGCCATCAAAATTGACAGAATTTCCATACAAACTTCCATCCCCTATTTAACCCTCTTAGGGGTGAAAAATACAAAAATGCTGAAACACGTATAAATTATTTTTTAATCATTAGCCTAAATACCAAATTTGAAGATCCTACTTTCAAAATTGACGGACTTTCATACAAACTTCAACCCCCCTTTTTACCCGTTTAGGGAGGGAAATTCCGCAAATCCTTTCTTAGTGAGAGGTTACGTTATAAGAGGAACTTGCTCTCTAAGTTGGACGATTCTAGCTTTAGTAGTTTAGGCTCTGCGTTGATGAATCAGTCAGTCAGTCAGTCAGTCAGTCAGTAAGGACAAACGATTTTATAAGTTTAGATGAACATAATGGCATAGATATTCATGTATACGTAAAATATGTTTAATAATTTGACGTCAGTGTTGTCAAATATATTGATTTAAAGAAATAGAAATCGAGGATAAAGATGTCAAAATATTTACTCTACATAAAATGCTGTCTCCAAAATGTTGAGATACTTACAGTTTTCTGGAATCTCAATATTTTTATCGGTCTAATGTACCTGTATTAAAAACATCTTATCATACAAATTTATACTTGGGATTGTCAATTGTTGCACTTCGTTCGATTAATACCAATAATATAAGTCTAAACAACATTTCCAAAAACCATTTAAAGCTGGACAACTTGGAAGAAAAAAAAAACACCGGATCTCTCATTTCCTATTCATAAGAGCATTATCTAAACAAAAGATGGCGGCGAGGCCGTTCGCGAATCTTACGAAACCGGATGAGCTCGCGATAGACAATATTCCCTTTTACTTGCTCCTTCAATGTTCATGCCGATTTCTTTAAGGTCATATTGTAAACCAATGTGCAGATGGAAGCTCTTAGCTTTAGTTAAAAGACTTTAGGCCACCGGCCCGATGATCGAATTTTTTTATCAAATCGGCTCAATGATATTTTTTCGGCACAGGTTTTAGTACCGATATTTTGGAGTTTTGTGCTCTTTTGAGTCCTATTCTCGTACTCGTACTTTTGTACCTAATAATTTATTATTATTGTACCTAAAGGTTAGCTTTATAAAGTGGAAGTTAGCAACTTATAATGATTCCTTCGTTCCACTCCGAGTTAGTCAGACCCTTCAAGACGACGGCGGTTCGTGAGGTCTGTGATAAAAAAAAACGCGGTTGCCAAGGACGTGACTAGAATTTTCAATCAATTTCGGAATTGGTCACGGTGTCAAAGACCCCAGAAAAAAATCAAAATATATTCTATTAAGAATGCTGATGTAATCTTTTATCGATTTATCTTACTTAATAATAATTAGTAGAAAATTAGAACTGTTCAACAACTTTTGGAGTAGCGTTTGGGAGTTAGGAGATACAAAAAATATAGTCAATAGACAAAGTATATACAGTCTGTTTTTTCTTATGGGAAGTGATGATGCTGACTATGATGGAGCATTTGATTTGAGTTACCTAAAGAATGTCTGTTCTATTCACTCTCGAATGCGAAGGGCGATAGCGTTCCGTAAACCGATCCGCAGCAGCTAGGGAGTTCCACTCCTTAGCCGTTCGCATAAAAAAAAACACACACAAAATGTATTGCCAGTATACTAAACCAACCATTAATTATAATAACTGCTTCTTTAAATGAATTGAATGATTATTAATTTAAAAGTGCTGAAACAAGCTGCAAGTTAAAACTCCCATCTTGCCACACAAGTTGAGACAGATAGAGCACATTGTCTACAACTAGGTAGTGTTGCAACAGCGTGCGTATCGGAGTTACCTGTACCAGTTGTTGTTACTCTGTTGTTACTAAATACCGTCTGTTCTGTACTGATTGTAGTAACACCTTGTGGGAAGTCACGACTGTTTCGCACGTTTGCGGATTCGTTCTTTTGTTTTTCTGCGTTTGAAAGAATTGGGCTCAATGTCAGGTAGATGAAATGTACATGGGTCAACTTTGGTGTTAGATTTTTTATAGAGTCCATGGTTATCAGGCGGACCAGTAAAAGAGTAGAATCCAGTTTTAGGGGGATTTTCCGTCATCACCAAATCAGCCTGAATTGCATTTTCTGATCAAAAATCTCAGAAAGTGATAAATTGACATCAGCAACCTTGTCTTCCTCGCGTGGAAATCAAACCCACGGCCTTCAGGTTAGGAAATTTAGGCTCAGACTACTAGACCACAGATGTATACCGAATTGTTTTATTAAATAGGCCACTAGTTATTGTGAAATATGAAAAGTTCATCGCATCGCTACGGTTCACTTGGCATTTGGATGGTTTTGAAACAGCGCGTGACATGTACCACCTTCACTTGCGAAGATTGTGTTTGATGGTGTTCCAGTAGTAATTACTCATACCAGTCTAATTGAGATTCGCGATTGAGATCGAAAATTCTACGTATATTGGATAATTAAAGAATTGCGACAGTTCTTTTTACTAAACAAAAATAAATTGGTACAACTCTTTAGCCTTCAGAAATTGTCATTCTCTTTTACTTTTTAAATGACATCACTTGATTCTACAGATGGTATTGCAGATCGCGACCTCTATTGCACATCGCCATAGTGGCCTTGACACTTTGCACTTTGTATGAACTAAAATGATAATATAAGAATTTACCTATAAGGAATTTTATGGTACTACATACCTTGATTTGATGCTCTTCTGGATTTTGATACGAGGGTTTACCAAGCCATAATAACTTTAATAATATTATGAATCAACAAAAAGCATTAAGTTTATACTATACCTATACCGTTACATTCTAGTATCTTATCTTTATGAACACATTAACATTCTCCACCCGTAGGTTTTATGGTGAACGATCACTCCTCTATAATTTCACGCTTCCTTAGAAAAAAGACCCTTTATTTACAGCTGTTGCCCACCAGATAACAGAGTATTGTTTATAAAGGTATCTTTGGAATATTTGCTCATGATGGTTACTTTTGATTTGGAACCGGTTGTAGCAGAGAATTCTAAGAAAATGTTAGGAGGATCTGAGACGAGATTTTATTTTGTTTGTTTTGTGGCATGAATTTCTTACATTTAATTGCGTCCATGTCTTTTAAAGAGTTCGGCAGAGTACCAACGGCTTAATAAAGCAAATTTTCAAAGTCTGTCAAATTTTGAACGGTGGGTTAGTCAGTATTATTTAATGTATAATTAATTATTGCTTTTCGGTTTCATGAAATCTTATTTACTGGCAAAATTATTATGGCTGTTGAAAAAATAAGTGCAACGTTAAAATGGCAAAATACAACGTTAATGAAATAAGAAACTTTCCTAGTATGCAAGACACACTCGCACATAACAAGATGCAAAATATCGACTATCTACCGACTCTATTCAACCGTGCCATGAGAAATACACGAGTGAAAGCAACAATGTTAATAACATGTCGACACTCGATATTATCGATAATCGACAGCACAATCGGTCACATGCTATCGACAGTCGATAAAAAGTGCGGTGGTCGCGAACAATGCTTCCTAGTTCGGTTTCTCTTTGCTAAAGTTTGTACAGAGTTCAATAACTATAGAAACTTACTTACAGTACAGTGTAAATACAGAGCTAGTAAAATAAATATGCAAAAGAATTTAGAAAATTAACATGCGAATCTACTCGTATTTGTGAGAAAAGTGCCTCCTATCAAACGTAGGCTAGGGTTTCTGAGCCTTAAGCTCTCCATGAGGAGGTTGTCGGTTCGAGTCCTGAGTAGGTTACGAACAGCAGGGCCGTCCATCGCTTCGATAATTGATCAGTAAATAAAAAATAAAACTTCTGGTTATGACATCCTTGAGATTTAAAAGGATATATAGACTCGTATTTATAAAGCGATCTCAAGATTGAGAGCAATATTAAGTATGGATTTGACAGATCGTTTTGTACTGAAATGACATTTCTGATACGGATTCGAACTCGCTGTCACTCTTGAGAGCTGATTAAAAATACGGGCCTAAATAACACTTGAATGTCTTAGGCCCGTATTTATAATCAGCTCTCAAGAGTGACAGCGAGTTTGAGTTCGTTTCGTATTGGAAATGTCATTTCAGTACAAAACGACCTGTCAAATCCATACTTAAGATTGCTTTCAATCTTGAGAGCGCTTTATAAATACGAGCCTTAGTAACCAAATGGCAACAAATTCAGTGTTTTATTTACAAAGCCTCAATTCGCTAACTATGCGCTATGTGCGCAGTAAAAGTTGGAGACAGCTGAGCAAATCAACAATAATGAACAAGAGAGAAATGTGTCCCATTGTGTTTGTAGCAGATACTCATTTACTGTTACAGTACGTATTATGTACGAAATTTATTTGTACTACCTGTTTTAGCTTGTGTACGCATAATGTCTTTAGAAAACTAGAAATATAATATTGTGTTTTTGTGGATTAATAGGAATTTAATTTAGTCCTCTCACTTTCCATCATAATTATAGGCAGCTGAAAAAAAAAAGATAATTTAACATCGGAAAACTAATAGGTCATGCTGCAACTTTTATATCTGTACAAAACTGTTGGTTCTTTACTTTAAAAATTTTGGTTTCTGATCTTTTCGTCGGTACAAAAAAACACTTCTACAAACCACACCAGGATATATAAAAGACCAACAAACAACAAAACAAGTAAAAAAAGGATCGGCTAAACCAGCTTTTCTTGTATACCTAAGGCACGGTCTGTTACAAATTCTGCGAAATAACATACATACATACCTACATACATACATATAATCACGCCTTTATCCCTTATGGGGTAGGCAGAGCGTAAACAACCTAAACATAGGTCGTTCCGCCACGTCTGACAAATTTTGAGGGTTATTCCAGATGGATCTGTATATTTCTTTAGTGACAGGTTGTCAGCCCATCGCCTAAATTACAATACTGAAACCCTCGAATCCCTTAGCTGACTTTTACAGCATGTCCGGGAGGATATGCAGCTGGCACATCCTATGATTTTATCTCACTCCCAGTCCAGCATGGAAGGCGAAATAACGAAATAACTTTGCGAAATAACTTTGTACTCAAATTGGTTGTGTTGATTCTGTACAAGGTGGACGGAGTGGGAGTGTTTAAAGACAGTTTTTTTCTGCTAGTTGTCTTCTTGGACATACCTACTGTAGAATCTAGTAGAGCTAACAGTAGGTGCAGAGTGAGGCAATGATGGGCTTCTTACTTTTCTTAACAAGATGGATTTTTGAGTCGACGAACGACCTGAAGTTCCCTGGGGTCGGAGGGCTTATGTTCTGAAAATCTATCAAGGTATATAATTTTACCTTCTTTCTGAACCTATTATCAATATTTGTCAGACGTAGCGAAACCTCATTTTACTAGGCCGTCGCTGTCTACCTACCCCATAAGACATAAAAGCGTGGCTTTTTTGCAGTGCATATTCTGAAGTGGACCGTATTCTCAGTTCTGTATTTCTCTCTCAATTCTGTAGTTTTCCACGTGACCAGAAAAGAACATTAACAACTGCTCAGACACGTGAACCGGTTTTAGCAGTTGCCATGCGTATGCGCCAATGTGTGATATTTATGGCTGATATAGGCTTTGCGGGTTCGTTGTTAGAATAATTAGAAAATTTTAAAAAAGAAATGACTAAAAGAAATGATTTTGATTTTTAATTGAAACACAGAAGAAAGTTATTTAATATTAAGATTAAAACCATCAAGTCAACAACAGCGAATTTAAAAATAGTGTCACCATAAAAATACTACTTTTGTAATCCGAACAGATAACATAGACAAATTTTTACAAGGGAAAAACTTATAAGCAGGTGACAACATGGTTTGAAAAGCAAGTTCCTGATAATTTTCTGATCATTTACCTACTAATTTTCTGATGCAATTTCACAGTCACTTACTCTATAATATAGTCACAACCAACATGTCAGTTCAATTTACATGTCTGTCTAATTGTAATTGCTTACCGATACGGTAATTACGAGCCATTCGATTTTAATAAAACATCAACAATTGACTATCGAGGCCTGTATCGTGTCGCAATTATAATTCTTTCACATTCCTCTGTCAATTGCCAGAAAAAGTTAACAATGTTATTGGTTAATGATATTATCTACAATCCACGTAACTTGCATTGACAGTTTAATTTATTTATCGTAATCATAACAAACACAATATTAATTAAAGTTGGAGTTCATACGTACGATCACCAACGCACAGAAGATTTTTCTTTTATTTTTCTATTATTTGGCTGACATATATCGTATTTTATTTTAATTTACTGATTGTATAGTATTTAATACTTGCATGGAGTATGCAGTATATTGCCTAAAAACCTTCAGAGTTCAGTATTGTAAGACACATAGCAATAACCAATGATAACTCTTGCAAAGGAATGCGCGAGAGTTCGAAGTCGTGAAGCTCCTGCGCACGCAGTCTGTTTACCAAATGAACCTAAACCAGTCAATCATTCAGTCATACCTTCAGAACAAAGGCTTTAAGGCATTGTCACAGTGCCCTGTGGCAAATTCTCTTGCAACCGGATAACAGTCAAGCGTGACAGACGCCAAAGACCATTCATTATAGACCGGCTTTCCATTAAATGATGGCAAACCTGATTAACCTAACCAGTTCATTGAGTACCTTGTGCAAAAACACCAATGTAGCTATTGTTTTTATCTAAAAACTAGCTTTGCTTCTTGTGGTTGATTAAATTTTTTAATGGGAATTTTGCCGATTTTAAAATGTTTCTGTCTATTTTGCACTCTTTTCATAATAGGTAGTGAATGGTTTTTTGAGCTCGGATAAGAATACGCTTTACCTATCACGCGGCAGGCCGAAGAAGCGCTGGCTAGACGTCACAAAAGCGGATATGGAAAAGAACGATCTTACAGCAGCGGATTCCGAAGACCAGGCAAAGTGGAGTAGAAAAATCCGGAAAGCGGACTCCAGCATTAGGCCGGGAAAACGCTAGGCAGAAAAAGAAGAGTTAAGAATATGCTTTTAAAATTGATATCCTTAGCTTCCACAAACAAACTACTTATTTGATGAACCTCGTCTATAAATAATAGGTCTGTGAGCGTGACAGACGCCGATCTTGCGCAATAGGACAAGACACGCTGCGCGGGCGCCTAGAGTGCGCTTAGACAAATGCCATTGTTGATAGAATGTTTGACAATTTTACCTTCCAACTGTTAGTACACTAATGGCAATTCTTCTTGAAGTAATTTAAGAAATTTTGTCAATCTAAAATTAATATTTATTTACCCACTTGAATTTAAGATCGAATTTTTAATTCAAGGACTGTGTCATTTTAAGTCAAAGTAATTGGCTCAAAACTAACTAGTTTTAAGTATGTGGGACCTAAATGTTCTTTGACACTATATAACTTGCGCTGATGATTTTGATACAATAACTAGCCTTCCTTGGCACCCGTTTCATCATCCGCGGCTAAATAAAGTATACCATGATTTTTTTATTTAAACTTCTAGCTAGAGTAAAGTTTATAATATACCTAGGCATTATAACCAGTCTACCTATCCAGTTGCAAGTGGGTAACCACATCAATCTATGCTCTGATGAGCACGTGACACGGCAGAATGCAATTGACATTAATTTACCTTTCATATAATCACGTCACTGTACGAAAAATAAAAGTTTTACTATGATTGTATTTAAGCGCAAAATAGTTCTACCTAAACCGCATAAAATTGTGACCGACATTAGGGGTATCCGATTTAGGTGCACCTACAAAGACAGCATTTTAATTTTGTACAAGCTTCGCCACTAAAAATCTATTTTACTTCAAAGCTCTGCCACCAAGTACTTATTATCCTCGCATCCTCGTGCCTGATACGATCTATGTAACGCAAAAATAAAACAATTATGGCCTTCGCCGTATATACAGAATGTAAATCCAGGCGTGACTAGACTAACATTTAATACAAACTTTAGTATACGAGCATTGATGAATGATGAACCTTGAATTGAAGCTCGCACTATGATTGGCCAGCGGCATTTACATACAAAACGATGGTATAAAAATTACGTCAGCAAAACACTTTGTCTTCCACATGATTGTTCTTAGAGCCTTAAACGTTTTCGTTACGCGATTTATTTCAAGTTCATCTTTTGACCTCAAATTCATCTTATACCTGATATAAAACATACCTACATTTATTCACAGTAGTAAGCGGTGGAGTAAGTATAATGTCAAAGGCTTAGGTATTTATTCCTTGGATACCTTTTTGCCAGAAAATTATAAGGGCCATTTCAGAGAGAAATCTTTGAAAGTGTCACATCGTTAGCTAGCGCATTGCCTAGCTTAAAGTCACTAAATAGAATAAGCTTCAGAACCTTCCATGTTCACAGAAGGGACTTGTTTAAACAAATTGTGTTTCAAACAATACAGTTAACAATAGCACAAATCGTAATACCGTTTGCAAAACAATAAGACAATTAGTACAGCGCAAGACAAGTCAAGAACCTTGGTAGTTCTACGCATAAACTAAAAAGGAAAATAAATTAGCTAGCTTCTAATTCTAAAGTTCTTATCGTTTATTTATATAATGAAGTCAGAACGCTTTTGCGTATTTTGTCTTGGCACTACATACTTTACAGTGGATTACAGGCACTAGTGCTTACAGGAAAATTCGAAGGGGACTCAAGGGGTTAGTGTATTGCAATTACGGCGAAGGGCTGACAACCTATCTACATCGCTATACACAGTTCTATATGAAATATCTAAAAAAAAAAGCAATTGCGTCTCCCTTCCATAAAATCGAATCTTTGACAGTCGTTGACGTTCTGCTAAAAAAAAAGACGCCACCATGGATGATAGTACCTATTTATTTTCTATGTAGGTAACTATGTAATAATCCAAAACAACTTTTTCCTCTCAAGTCGTAAATCAGCCTAATGATATCATCGAACAGGTCTTTAAATGATTAGATTAATAAGTAGATTAAGTATTATTCCGATTGCGAACGATAAACTGTGTTCTGCCTTTTCGGTAGAAAACGAGAAAGTCATTAAGTGAGCATTTCCCAATGCTCTCTTTAATCAGTCGTAAGTAGATATTTATTTATTGCCGGTTGATTTGAAAGGAATTCATAATGACTTAATACTAACTTTGTTTTTTTAGTATTTTTCTGAATGGCTTTATGTTTGGTATTTCGGCTATCATATTCTAAAATGTACTTAGAAGATAGTCTTACCACATTTAGATCGCCTTTTAAATTCTCTCCTAATCTGCAAAATATTTTAGATTTTTTTTTATTTCAATTTTGATTAGAGTTCATATAAGTAGGATCAATTCAAGATTTAAATTCTAAGGTTGTCAAAGAAGCAGTTGAAGAAGCACGTCATAACCATACTAAAACCACAATCTTTGACGTCATTTAAAACCTTTATAGGACTGTCCAGTCCACATCTCTTGGAATTATCAATGCAGCTGTAGCCTACGCTTCCTGACCTGACCGATTAAAAAAATATTACGTACCAAACGGATACGGAAAAGAACAGGTTCACCTTTTGAAAGGTGTTACTTGTTATTACGTACTGAACTGTCAATACAGAGACGCCATGGAACCACTGGAACCAGTTGTGTTACGAAACAGTATCGACTAGTTTGTTGCGGAGAAATTGGATCAATTATTCGAGTGCTTAGTTGTCAAATCAATCTCTTGCCTAGATACATAATTTTTAGTTTTTTTTAAATGCTTTTGATCAAGTCAAGGTATTTGATTTGAATATTTTCAATTTTTTAATCTGAGTCTGTATTTTCCGAATGAATATAACCTTAATCTGTTCTAAAAGAGAGTCAACAAGCTACTTCTAGGTAAACAGTTTGTATCTGTCACTACTGGTGTCGACTAGACTATCGATTAGAGTTAACAGAAAACCCATGTACAAACCCATATATGTACTTATGTTATAATTGCGATGTTTCAGCGGGATCATAGGCAGTAGCTATCCTGGAAACGGACATAGGCGACCTTTTACCGAGGAGAAGAAGGAAATAAAATTGAAAATATTCAAATCAAATACCTTGACTTGATCAAAAGCATTTAAAAAAAACTAAAAATTATGTATCTAGGCAAGAGATTGATTTGACAACTAAGCACTTCCGAATAATTGATCCAATTTCTCCGCAACAAACTAGTCGATACTGTTTCGTAACACAACTGGTTCCAGTGGTTCCATGGCGTCTCTGTATTGACAGTTCAGTACGTAATAACAAGTAACACCTTTCAAAAGGTGAACCTGTTCTTTTCCGTATCCGGTTTGGTACGTAATATTTTTTTAATCGGTCAGGTCAGGAAGCGTAGGCTACAGCTGCATTGATAATTCCAAGAGATGTGGACTGGACAGTCCTATAAAGGTTTTTAAATGACGTCAAGATTGTGGTTTTAGTATGGTTATGACGTGCTTCTTCAACTGCTTCTTTGACAACCTTAGAATTTAAATCTTGAATTGATCCTGACTTATATGAACTCTAATCAAAATTGAAATAAAAAAAAATCTAAAATATTTTGCAGATTAGGAGAGAATTTAAAAGGCGATCTAAATGTGGTAAGACTATCTTCTAAGTACATTTTAGAAATATGATAGCCGAAATACCCAAACATAAAGCCATTCAGAAAAATACTAAAAAAACAAAGTTAGTATTAAGTCATTATGAATTCCTTTCAAATCAACCGGCAATAAATAAATATCTACTTACGACTGATTAAAGAGAGCATTGGGAAATGCTCACTTAATGACTTTCTCGTTTTCTACCGGAAAAGGCAGAACACAGTTTATCGTTCGCAATCGGAATAATACTTAATCTACTTATTAATCTAATCATTTAAAGACTGTTCGATGATATCATTAGGCTGATTTACGACTTGAGAGGAAAAAAGTTGTTTTGGATTATTACATAGTTACCTACATAGAAAATAAATAGGTACTATCATCCATGGTGGCGTCTTTTTTTTTAAGCAGAACGTCAACGACTGTCAAAGATTCGATTTTATGGAAGGGAGACGCAATTGCTTTTTTTTTTAGATATTTCATATAGAACTGTGTATAGCGATGTAGATAGGTTGTCAGCCCTTCGCCGTAATTGCAATACACTAACCCCTTGAGTCCCCTTTCGAATTTTCCTGTAAGCACTAGTGCCTGTAATCCACTGTAAAGTATGTAGTGCCAAGACAAAATACGCAAAAGCGTTCTGACTTCATTATATAAATAAACGATAAGAACTTTAGAATTAGAAGCTAGCTAATTTATTTTCCTTTTTAGTTTATGCGTAGGAACTACCAAGGTTCTTGACTTGTCTTGCGCTGTACTAATTGTCTTATTGTTTTGCAAACGGTATTACGATTTGTGCTATTGTTAACTGTATTGTTTGAAACACAATTTGTTTAAACAAGTCCCTTTCTGTGAACATGGAAGGTTCTGGAAGCTTATTCTATTTAGTGACTTTAAGCTAGGCAATGCGCTAGCTAACGATGTGACACTTTCAAAGATTTCTCTCTGAAATGGCCCTTATAATTTTCTGGCAAAAAGGTATCCAAGGAATAAATACCTAAGCCTTTGACATTATACTTACTCCACCGCTTACTACTGTGAATAAATGTAGGTATGTTTTATATCAGGTATAAGATGAATTTGAGGTCAAAAGATGAACTTGAAATAAATCGCGTAACGAAAACGTTTAAGGCTCTAAGAACAATCATGTGGAAGACAAAGTGTTTTGCTGACGTAATTTTTATACCATCGTTTTGTATGTAAATGCCGCTGGCCAATCATAGTGCGAGCTTCAATTCAAGGTTCATCATTCATCAATGCTCGTATACTAAAGTTTGTATTAAATGTTAGTCTAGTCACGCCTGGATTTACATTCTGTATATACGGCGAAGGCCATAATTGTTTTATTTTTGCGTTACATAGATCGTATCAGGCACGAGGATGCGAGGATAATAAGTACTTGGTGGCAGAGCTTTGAAGTAAAATAGATTTTTAGTGGCGAAGCTTGTACAAAATTAAAATGCTGTCTTTGTAGGTGCACCTAAATCGGATACCCCTAATGTCGGTCACAATTTTATGCGGTTTAGGTAGAACTATTTTGCGCTTAAATACAATCATAGTAAAACTTTTATTTTTTCGTACAGTGACGTGATTATATGAAAGGTAAATTAATGTCAATTGCATTCTGCCGTGTCACGTGCTCATCAGAGCATAGATTGATGTGGTTACCCACTTGCAACTGGATAGGTAGACTGGTTATAATGCCTAGGTATATTATAAACTTTACTCTAGCTAGAAGTTTAAATAAAAAAATCATGGTATACTTTATTTAGCCGCGGATGATGAAACGGGTGCCAAGGAAGGCTAGTTATTGTATCAAAATCATCAGCGCAAGTTATATAGTGTCAAAGAACATTTAGGTCCCACATACTTAAAACTAGTTAGTTTTGAGCCAATTACTTTGACTTAAAATGACACAGTCCTTGAATTGAAGCTCGCACTATGATTGGCCAGCGCATTTACATACAAACGATGGTATAAAAATTACGTCAGCAAAACACTTTGTCTTCCACATGATTGTTCTTAGAGCCTTAAACGTTTTCGTTACGCGATTTATTTCAAGTTCATCTTTTGACCTCAAATTCATCTTATACCTGATATAAAACATACCTACATTTATTCACAGTAGTAAGCGGTGAGTAAGTATAATGTCAAAGGCTTAGGTATTTATTCCTTGGATACCTTTTTGCCAGAAAATTATAAGGGCCATTTCAGAGAGAAATCTTTGAAAGTGTCACATCGTTAGCTAGCGCATTGCCTAGCTTAAAGTCACTAAATAGAATAAGCTTCCAGAACCTTCCATGTTCACAGAAAGGGACTTGTTTAAACAAATTGTGTTTCAAACAATACAGTTAACAATAGCACAAATCGTAATACCGTTTGCAAAACAATAAGACAATTAGTACAGCGCAAGACAAGTCAAGAACCTTGGTAGTTCCTACGCATAAACTAAAAAGGAAAATAAATTAGCTAGCTTCTAATTCTAAAGTTCTTATCGTTTATTTATATAATGAAGTCAGAACGCTTTTGCGTATTTTGTCTTGGCACTACATACTTTACAGTGGATTACAGGCACTAGTGCTTACAGGAAAATTCGAAAGGGGACTCAAGGGGTTAGTGTATTGCAATTACGGCGAAGGGCTGACAACCTATCTACATCGCTATACACAGTTCTATATGAAATATCTAAAAAAAAAGCAATTGCGTCTCCCTTCCATAAAATCGAATCTTTGACAGTCGTTGACGTTCTGCTAAAAAAAAAGACGCCACCATGGATGATAGTACCTATTTATTTTTCTATGTAGGTAACTATGTAATAATCCAAAACAACTTTTTTCCTCTCAAGTCGTAAATCAGCCTAATGATATCATCGAACAGGTCTTTAAATGATTAGATTAATAAGTAGATTAAGTATTATTCCGATTGCGAACGATAAACTGTGTTCTGCCTTTTCCGGTAGAAAACGAGAAAGTCATTAAGTGAGCATTTCCCAATGCTCTCTTTAATCAGTCGTAAGTAGATATTTATTTATTGCCGGTTGATTTGAAAGGAATTCATAATGACTTAATACTAACTTTGTTTTTTTAGTATTTTTCTGAATGGCTTTATGTTTGGGTATTTCGGCTATCATATTTCTAAAATGTACTTAGAAGATAGTCTTACCACATTTAGATCGCCTTTTAAATTCTCTCCTAATCTGCAAAATATTTTAGATTTTTTTTATTTCAATTTTGATTAGAGTTCATATAAGTAGGATCAATTCAAGATTTAAATTCTAAGGTTGTCAAAGAAGCAGTTGAAGAAGCACGTCATAACCATACTAAAACCACAATCTTTGACGTCATTTAAAAACCTTTATAGGACTGTCCAGTCCACATCTCTTGGAATTATCAATGCAGCTGTAGCCTACGCTTCCTGACCTGACCGATTAAAAAAATATTACGTACCAAACCGGATACGGAAAAGAACAGGTTCACCTTTTGAAAGGTGTTACTTGTTATTACGTACTGAACTGTCAATACAGAGACGCCATGGAACCACTGGAACCAGTTGTGTTACGAAACAGTATCGACTAGTTTGTTGCGGAGAAATTGGATCAATTATTCGGAAGTGCTTAGTTGTCAAATCAATCTCTTGCCTAGATACATAATTTTTAGTTTTTTTTAAATGCTTTTGATCAAGTCAAGGTATTTGATTTGAATATTTTCAATTTTATTTCCTTCTTCTCCCTCGGTAAAAGGTCGCCTATGTCCGTTTCCAGGATAGCTACTGCCTATGATCCCGCTGAAACATCGCAATTATAACATAAGTACATATATGGGTTTGTACATGGGTTTTCTGTTAACTCTAATCGATAGTCTAGTCGACACCAGTAGTGACAGATACAAACTGTTTACCTAGAAGTAGCTTGTTGACTCTCTTTTAGAACAGATTAAGGTTATATTCATTCGGAAAATACAGACTCAGATTAAAAAATTGAAAATATTCAAATCAAATACCTTGACTTGATCAAAAGCATTTAAAAAAACTAAAAATTATGTATCTAGGCAAGAGATTGATTTGACAACTAAGCACTTCCGAATAATTGATCCAATTTCTCCGCAACAAACTAGTCGATACTGTTTCGTAACACAACTGGTTCCAGTGGTTCCATGGCGTCTCTGTATTGACAGTTCAGTACGTAATAACAAGTAACACCTTTCAAAAGGTGAACCTGTTCTTTTCCGTATCCGGTTTGGTACGTAATATTTTTTTAATCGGTCAGGTCAGGGAAGCGTAGGCTACAGCTGCATTGATAATTCCAAGAGATGTGGACTGGACAGTCCTATAAAGGTTTTTAAATGACGTCAAAGATTGTGGTTTTAGTATGGTTATGACGTGCTTCTTCAACTGCTTCT
>JARACY010003593.1:0-32118 GCA_029255725.1 Scrobipalpa atriplicella | reverse complement strand
CTATGATGAAAGAATACAAGTGTAGTCCCGGTTCTCCAGTCGCTGGCATCACACAATTTTAAAGCTGAAAGCAAAAAAGGAACGCAGCCACAAGTATGGCAACCCTACCTGTCAACGTCATTCGGTTTTTGTGTCATTGTCGGCATCACATTTTTTCTTCGTAAAAATTGTTAAAACGTTTAAAATGAGCAGGAAAAGATCCGCTAATGAAGAGCGGGAGCACCTGATGAAGAAACTAAAAAGTATTAAGCAAAGAATCAACGATTTACCTGATTCGGATGTGGAGGACGGAGAGATATGTGAAGGTTAGAGGTTATGTCTCATAAAAACCACGTGTTTGTGGAAAACTTGTGTTACAAACAAACCGAGGGACATTCTGTGGGAATGTACGAGGTTTTTTCTGCCGAGGGCCATTCTGAGGGAATGTACATGGTATTTTTCAATAACCTGGGGGTGTTCTGTGGGAACTCACGAAGGTGTTTTTTCTCTGTACGCAAGTAAAGTCTGTGGGGTATTCTGGGGGAATACACAAAGACTTCATTGGACTCATTCACTCGGCTATTGTTCGCTAATTTGCGTTCGATTTTTTATGCACGTAAATACTCACTTACTATTATATTCCAGTTCCCACTGATCATGACAACGAAGAAGATCTTCTTCAGGGATTCATTAGTGGCGAGGAGGAAACAGAGGCTCAAGACCGTCTGGATGATGAGATTTTGGGTGTCTTGGGAATTGTACCCACAACAACTCCAAGAAAAGAAAATTTGCAGAGCGATATTGCAGATCAATGGACAGCGATTATAGAAAAAGGAATAGATAAAGAGGAAAAAGAAAAACTAACAAAAGAGAACATTCCCTTTGACAATTGCTCGAAGATGGTGGCACCAAAACTTAACAAGGAAGTATATGCTGCTTTGCAGGACAACGCAAGGAAAAGGGACACATTAATTGAAAACAGACAGAAACAGATTTCCACTGCACTTGTGTGCTTAGGCCAGGCGATGCAGACCTGTTTATCCGGCAGTATTGAGGAGAGGAAGTTGGAGCTGTTAAAGAAATTGAACAATACAGCAAAATTACTTTGTGATGTATTATATTTAGACACAAAGGGCAGAAGGACCCTGGTCCTGTCTACTATTAATAGAGACCTCAAAGACTACCTAAAGGAGGCTGAACCAGGGGTTTTCTTGTTCGGTGATAATCTGACGGAGAAAATTAAAACTGCAAAAGCAGTTCAGAAGTCAGGAAAAGACCTTAAGCCAGAAAAGAAGAAAGTTACAGAAAAGAAAAAGAGTTCTTTAAACTGGAGGGGCCCTCAACCAGGAGCACAGAGCCAGAGAACAGGAGGGGGGCCAGCATACCAAAGAACATACACACCGAAGAAGAGAGACAACAAGAAGTTCCCACCACCAGCACCTCCTCGCAAAGTCTAAGTAAGGTAGGCAGAGTTCAATATTTTTTAAATAATTGGAAAAGGATTACCAATGATCAAAATATTTTAAATTGGGTGAAAGGCTACAGAATTCCTTTCAGAGAAGAACCATACCAAAATTCAATTCCGCTTAACGATAAATTTTCATCTTCAGAAAAAGCCCAAATTAACATTAAAATAAAAGAACTAGAGAGCATAGGGGCAATTGAGATATGTAAACCAACTAAAGGGCAATTTTGTTCACCAATTTTCCTCATAAAAAAGCCAAATGGTTCGCACAGATTTATTTTAAATTTAAAAAGATTAAATTCTTTCATTGACAGTGAACATTTTAAATTAGAGGACTATAGAACAGTTTGTAAATTGTTACAACCAAATGATTATTTAGTCTCTCTAGATCTTAAAGATGCTTACTACATGATAAATGTTGACTCAGAAAGTAGAAAATATTTACGGTTTTATTATGAAGGTAATTATTTTCAATTCAACGTGTTATGTTTTGGTCTGTGTTCTGCGCCTTACACTTTTACAAAGATATTGAAAGCTGTGACAGCATACCTTAGAGAAAGAGGTCATGTATCAGTGGTTTATCTAGATGATTTTCTGTTGGTAGGCCACAGTAAATCTGAATGTTTAAAAAACATGAACGATACAGTCCAGTTGTTAACAAGTCTGGGATTTGTTATAAATTCTGATAAATGTGACCTTGTTCCAAAACAAAATTGTAGATTTCTAGGTCTTATTTTTAATACTACTGACATGTCCATTGGTATTTCTGATGATAAGAGAAAAAATTGTTATAAATTAGTTTTCAGAACTTTTATCTAAGAAAATATTTACCATACGTTTTTTAGCGCATGTTATAGGGAAGTTGATTTCTATTTGTCCTGCTATAAAATATGGCATGATGTATACTAAAGAGTTGGAGAGATTAAAGTTTTTAAGTTTAAAAAAGTTTAATGAGAATTATGAAGTAAAGATACAATTAAATGAAGAGTGTCGTGAGGATTTACAATGGTGGTCTCAAAATATTCCCAAATCTTATAATAGTATTAGAAAAAATAATTACCAGTGTGAAATATTTAGTGACGCATCAATGACAGGCTGGGGATCTTCTTGTGGATCAGATCATACAGGTGGAGCGTGGACTGAGTCAGAATCCAAGATGCATATAAATTTCTTAGAATTATTAGCTGCATTTTTTGGCCTAAAATGTTTTGCCAATAATCTCAAAAACTGTTCCTTATTGCTCCGCATAGATAATGTAACAGCTGTGTCTTACATAAATAGGCTAGGAGGAATTCAGTATCCACATCTTAACAAGATTGCTAAAGAAATTTGGCAATGGTGTGAGGCTCGAAACTTATGGATTTTTGCTAGTTATATTAATACAAAAGACAACATAATTGCAGACTTTGAGTCGAGAAAACAATTGGGTTGTACGGAATGGAGCATAGGAGACAACTATTTCCAAAAGATAATTAATATCCTGGGTCAACCATCCATTGATTTGTTTGCTTCCAGAACCAATAGAAAGTGTCAAAGTTTTGTGTCATGGCATCCAGAACCAGATGCCTTTGCGGTGGATGCTTTTACCTTATGTTGGACTCATTTACACTTCTATGCTTTTCCCCCTTTTTCAATGATTCTAAAAACATTAGAAAAGATCATTTCTGACAAGGCGATTGGAATAGTTGTTGCTCCATACTGGTCTACTCAACCATGGTTCCCTATATTTAGAAAAATATCTTGTTCAGAAATTGTAATATTCGAACCCTCTAACGATCTACTTGTATTGCATAATTCCAGCACAACACTCCATCCACTACACAAGAGTCTCAGATTGATGGCCGCGAAATTATCAGGCAAGCTTTTTTAAATTCAGGGGTGGATGAAGATGCGGTAGAAATAATGTTATCTTCCATTTCTATGAACACATTAAAACAATACAAACCTTGTATAGTTGGTTGGGCTAAGTACTGTGAGAATAAAGGTATTTCATTATTTTCACCTAGCATTCCAAATGTTATTGCTTATCTTACACATAAATTTAAAGAAGGTCTATCTTATGGCAGTCTAAATGCCCTTAGGTCAGCATTATCCTTGGTAATTGGATCTCACCTAGGGTCGGACGAGAAGATTAAAAGGTTGTTTAAAGGATTTTTTAAGATGAGGCCTACTGCGCCAAAGTACAATAATACTTGGGATGTGTCAATTGTACTGAATTACATTGATAAGAATTATGTTGATAAGACTGATTTAGTTACTATTACAAAAAAGACTGCTACACTTTTAGTATTAGCCACGGGTCAAAGAGTTCAAACTTTATCATTAATCGACATTAAGAATATTGATATAAAAGATGATTGTATAACAATTAAGATAGATAAACTAGTTAAGACTTCAGCGCCTAATAGGTGCCAACCGTTTCTTACACTTCCATTTTTTAAGGACCGTGGAGGAATCTGTCCTGCAAAAACACTTTGTGATTATTTAGATAGAACTAAAGATATTAGAACTTCAGATTTATTATTTGTTGCTTTAAAAAAGCCTTTTAAAAGTGTTTGCACCAGTACAATCAGTAGGTGGATTAAAAAGTGCATGGAAGAAAGTGGGATAGATATTTCCACATTCACATCTCATAGCACAAGACATGCTAGCACTTCAGCAGCATTAAAGAAAGGTGTCACTATTGACGAAATAAGGAGAACTGCTGGTTGGACTGGAGAATCCACTGTTTTTGGAAGATTTTATAACAGACCTATCATAAATAACTCCCAGTTTGCACAGAGTGTCCTTAATGATTGATTTTATTAAGAATAATTCATAATTTGTTAAAGGTTTTATGGTCCAGTGTTATGGTATTGGAATAAGGAATATAATGAAACAATTATTATCATAATTTTGTTTTTATTTCAAAATATTACCTACCTAATTTTACATCTTCTCTTTAAACATCTACACTTGTATTCTTTCATCATAGAGGACGAGATAACAACGAGCATAATTGAAAGTCAAACGAACTTACCTGTAAGTGAAGTTCGACTGTAATTATGCGAAGTTGTTATCTCGTCCGAAGATGATGAGTCCCCCCCTACCCATTATTACAATACTATTGTACCCTAATGTAAAATTGGTAGAGATAACTTTAAACTGAATGACGTTGACAGGTAGGGTTGCCATACTTGTGGCTGCGTTCCTTTTTTGCTTTCAGCTTTAAAATTGTGTGATGCCAGCGACTGGAGAACCGGGACTACACTTGTATTCTTTCATCATCTTCGGACGAGATAACAACTTCGCATAATTACAGTCGAACTTCACTTACAGGTAAGTTCGTTTGACTTTCAATTACGGCGCTAAAGTTTGGCAAAGGGTATCCGCATCCGCTTTAGCCTGAAAAACCGTCTGAGTCAAAGATCGAGTATAAAGTAAACCAAACTCACTAATTTATAGTTTTATAGATGGATTTCTATAGGTCTGTTCAATTTAGTTTTTTTTTTATATATATATACTTACTGCGGTGGCTTAGTGACCCAAAGTGGATCTTGGGTCACATTTTTTTTATGATTCAAGATATTTGGCCGATGTTTCGAACTAGCTGCATTGCATCCATCGTGCCTGTTATTTGGTTCATGTTGAAGATAGCAAACAAAATGCACTAAACTGACCACAGGCTCCATAAAAAAATGAATCATCTATAGTTCTATAAATGTGACGTTCCACTTGAAAAGGTACCTTTTGGAGGGGTTTAAAGGGGTACTTTATGAAGTGTTTTTGAATAGCTTATTAGTTGCAGATTACAGGGTACCTTTGCATGTGGAACGTCACAAATAATACCTATATTTCAATTGTACTCATATAAATGGTTTATAATAGGAATGATTTTTCCATTGCTGTTCTAGATCCTGATGAACCCTCGTCAGGCTCCTGATTAAGAGCTGTATCCTGTGAGGAGAATCGGGGTCGAGGATTCGGGGCAAGGTTGACCAGGGGCATTATTCTATCAGAGGTTGGTCTATTTCTGCGTCGAACGGAACGTGTCAGTTGAATGCGAAATAGAATCTGTAAAGAGCACTCGTTTGATCTATTTTGATAACTGTTGTTCTATTGATGAAACTGAAAAGCACGATATACTGAAAAGTTGAAATAGGCAGTTACAGTTAAATTCAAATTGGATATGTCTGGACTTGGACACGTCCAAATAAATTTTATAGAAGATTTAAAAATTAAAAAACTAGCTGACAAAAAGCCTTTAAAATAAAGGACCATATTTGAAATTCAGGATTAGGATAATATATTTAGGCTCGTATTTATAAAGCGATCTCAAGATTGAGAGCAATATTGAGTATGGATTTGACAGGTCGTTTTGTACTGAAATGACATTTCTGATACGAACTCAAACTCGCTGACACTCTTGAGAGCTGATTATAAATACGGGTCTTAGAATAAGAGACAAACAACAATGAACCCACGAGTACAAAAACAATCAAACTTTTACAATCAAAATGTTTTCCTGTATCAAAGCCACGCAGTTCCACTGCGCAAATAGGCCTTCAATTCTAGTTATAATACCAACTTTAAAGTACAATCTACAAAGTGTAACAAATAGGTATAATATCTCGAAATCCAGTGATATTACTCATGAAAACTGCCTCCGTGTTCTAGTGGTCTTAGTCATGGGCTCCCGATCCGGAGATCCTTGGTTCGATTCCCAGGGGGGAACACAAAGTTGATATTTGTCAATTTATACTTTGTGAGATTTTCCCCAGTTTGGTTAGGACAATGCAGGGTGAATCACCTGATTGTCTGAAAAAAAAAAAACGTGCTTCGGAGGGCACGTTAAGCCGTCGGTTCACGGCCGCTGTCTTTGATAGTGGTCGTTACACAAAATCTTGTCAGGACAGAGGTTTATTAGCTGCGCTATTAGGCGGTTTAAGAACTCTGACTCCAGGGTTCATTAGGTCGGTTGACTCGAACGAAACCCACACGACTTGAAGAAGACCCATGACATGAATGAAACTTATGAATGATGATCGTCTTTGAGTAATTTCATTCGATGACCGCGCTGTTAATGCTGTTGTCTTCAAATAGTTTTACATTGTTTTAATTTTATAAGTTTCTATGCGAAAGTTGTTTAAGTAGGTATTATCCCTGGATTTCGGGTTGCTTGTTTTTTATCCTTTCTGTTTCCCGTTGTTGTTGTGGCCAGAACCTCATTTACTAATGGAAGCTTCGAATTTCCAGCGCGTGTAGAACTTCTGGTCTCGACACATTATGTTTGGGATTAGTAACCTACTTCTTACAAAGGGAAAAGTTGGTCAGAAAAGTTCTGGTAACTTCCACAAAGTGATGATTTGATTACAATGACAAGTATACATAGATTAATACATAAAATCACCCTAATGTAGGTAGGCATAGCGTCAACGATCTAAGGTTGGACATGTTTTGATGGTTATTTCAGATCGATCTGTATATTGTTGTTACAGGTTGTCAGCCCATAGTCTAAATTACAATACACTGAAACCCTCGAATCCCTTAGCTGATTTTTACAGCATGCTCGGGAGGAGGATCTGGCACATTCTATGTTTTTCCATCGCTCCCAGTCCAGCATGGAAAAAAGACAGTTAATTCATTGCAAAACAAAAATATTATTCTCCTATATTATTAGTACAGATGAAACTAATGCCTTTCAATTCAACCTTGTTCATACAAGCTAAAGATGACGTGTATAACTTAAGTATGACTTCAGTTATTAACACAATGTACTGACCTAGAGCTATTATTAGGCAGAGGCTTCTCAAAATATCCTTATTGGACGCCAACTCGACTAACATTGTCCCAAATTATCACATCTTATCTGTGAGGTCAGCCTTGAAGTTCCAAACCGACATATTTACAGAATAACCTGACCAAATAAAATCAACAGGCTGGTTTGAGTAAAGTACTTACGTTGATGTGACTTCGTAATTTGGTGGGATATGCTTCCGTGTTGTCGAGGCCGCCATACTTCGTTATCTAAAACGGCCTTTTTGTAAGAAAACAAAATGCAGCTGTTATCTATGACCTTCTCGCTTCCGAGTGTGAGGATTTCGGCCTGAATTTGTTGTCTGGCTGATAGCATCGCGGGTTGATAATAATGCTCTTATGTCCCTGAAAATTATGGTCGATTGGAACAGTTAAGTTTGGTAGGTTATTTTTTTTATTTTTTAGTTTAATTTTTCTGAATTTGATCAGAAACTAATTTATTTTATAAGTCATTCATTAATTTCATTATCTATCAGTTTCTCCATGCAGTGCATGTTCCTTGTTTTATGACTGTTACTTAGTTTTTACACCTAACTGTAAGTAAAAAACCAGAAAATAATTTCGCGGAATAAAGATGTTTTTAATTTGATCATAAATTCTGAAATGAAATTATGCTATCAGCGAAAATACGTTGCGCAATAATTAAAATAACGTTCCAATAAAAAGTCCACGGCACGAAATTAACCGACTGTGAACAAAAAGGTGATTGCGTCATTATTATAGGCAAAGGTCGAACACCTTGGCTCTACATAGAATGACCCTTAACCTTTGTGGCGAGTGTGATGGCGAGTTTTGTAAGTATATTTATGAAAACCAGTAGCGTGCCTCACGTGATACTTAATTAGGTGACAGGTGACAAATAATTGACAAGTGTTATATACGTATACATGAAATAAAGTTGTATTTAATTGACAATCTGGTAATATAAAACGTACCAATACTATTTATGCTGGTTTTGGACTTTGCGGAGTTTGTGGTATATTATGTCAAACCGTCAAATAAATTTGATGCTAATTAAAACATTTTAATATCATCATCATCCTCATTTCAACCTACATCTACCCACTGCTGAGTATAGAAACCAAAAATTTTACCAAAAATTTGAACCCACAACCTTCGGCGAGCCGCACGCCTCTAAACCAAATTGATGTTAATTATTCGTAACATATATTTTTTAGATTAGATAAATCTCTTTCATAGTTAATGTTGTTATTAACAACAAAACAATTATGTGTCTGTTTCCCAGTTATTTCAGTTTAAATGAAACATTTAAAATATTAATTGTTATTGGTATAGATAATGAGAATTTATTGCTCTTTATTACAGCTCGAAATGAGAATAAAATTGGCAGTATCATATAAATTATAATTGAAGTGCTTGCCAAATTGAAAAGGTCAATAGAATGGTCATTTTGGTAGGCTTGATGTGATGCTTCCGAAAAACATCAGATAATATTTAAGAAGAATATCAAATAAATTGGACAAAAACTCGTTAATAGGGTATACTCAATTCAAGTTCCGTCTTAATTTTTTTAACATCATCATTATGTGACGAAATCGTAATCTAACACGTTGAAGTTTACAAATCGTAGGCGTCGTAGCAAAGGCCAAAACCCTTTAGGCCTACGCCTACTACGACGTAGAGGCCAGCAGTGAACGCGTTACTATCGTAGACAGAGAGTACATATACCTACATAGGTACATATTTAATAATAGTTACGCTTTAATTTTTTGTAACAAAACGTCTAGTAAAAGGTGTCAGGTTTTCAGACCATACATTAGCCTAAATCCATACACGGAACATTTTGCATAGCCGGGAAGAGAAGCAGCCGCGGTATATTAATTATTTTTAACGCTACCGCAACATGACAAAATCAACAAACACAAACACAGAGAAAGTATCAGATATAAATTGCGAACCGCGAGCGTCGACCTTGCGTTATCAGGACACGCCCTTGGTCCAGTTAGCTATCTACATTGCACGATAAACAGACACACTGCCTACCTGTGTCTAGAACTAAACTGTGACAACAATGAAGCTGGAATATAATGCAGTTTTTAAAAGCGTTTCTTACACACGTAAAATTACGCCCATGCAGAGAGTAAATAGTCTCTAAATGACCGTTTTCTGGACATGACCTTGGTCCAGTTAGCTATCTACATCGCACTATAAATAGACTGCCTACCTGTGTTTAGACTAGAACTAAACTGTGATAACAATGAAGCTGGAATATAATGCAGTTTTTAAAAGCGTTTCTTACACACGTAAAATTACGCCTATACAGAGAGTAAAATAGTCTCTAAATGACCGTTTTCAGGACATGGCCTTGGTCCAGTTAGCTATCTACATCGCACGATAAACAGACTGCCTTCCTACGTCTAGACTAGAACTAAACTGTGATAACAATGAAGCTGGAATTATAATGCAGTTTTTAAAAGCATGCAAAAGCAAGCCTCGGTGATACGAGAATAGTCTAAATGGCCGTTTTCAGGATATGCCCTTGGTCCAGTTAAGTAGCTATCTACATCGCGCGATGAACAGATATACTGCCTACCTATGTCTAGAACTCGGCTGTGACAACAATGGTAGCTGAAAATTTTGAAATATGCATAATTTAAAATTACTCGTTGCATACATACATGAAATCAGTGAAATCAAGAATCTTATGAGGAAGGCAGAGAGTAAATAGTCTAATTTGCCGTTTTCCCGGAAGAACTAGGTGTTGCTGTAGTGATAGGTTGTCAGTCCATCATTACCCAAATTTAAATAGGTACTCTTGGTGCAATGTATTAAATGGTAGCTGAATGATAGACCGAAATAGATAGAGAAAGGGTTGAAGAACTGTCAGTAAAACTCGCAAAGGGAGTATTTTAAGGACAATTATTTATTTAACGAAATATTTATTTTGTGCCTTCATCAACTAAAGTAGTTCGTTTTCCTTTGATATTTTTGTTTTGTTTACATTGTATTATAATAAAACCAAGCCCACGGTTTACATTGACACAAATATTATTCCGCCCACTTATAGAGTTTTCCTTATAACACAAGAATTACCAGTATTGTTATAAACAAAATAAAATACCACAACTGCGAAAGATTTAGAATGCAATCCAAATTGTATAACTTAGATTAGGATTCTGAGAACACACAATAAACTAAATTATTTTAGGATGTGATCCAATCTTAGATCTGAATTTTATGTCTAGATAGAGTAGGTACCAAAATTGAATCGTAATTTGCTTTTTTAAAGTCTGCCGAATCATGATAAGTCACAGACACGATTATGGCCCGTATTTATAATCAGCTCTCAAGAGTGACAGCGAGTTTGAGTTCGTTTCAGAAATGTCATTTAAGTACAAAACGATCTGTCAAATCCATACTTAATATTGCTCTCAATCTTGAGAGCGCTTTATAAATACGAGTCTTAGTCTTACAAAAACTACACAATGGCTAACCACGAGATGAATTTGCTGTCGGTACATTTTAAGCTAAATTGAACCAAATTTTGTGTGGAATAAGAACCTGATTTTAATAGCAGCAATTTCCGAATTTAATCTATTGAAAATTAAACCCAAATAATGTTGAATAAAGTCGAGAATAGAATGGTTTATGAAGCAAAAATTCACTTAACAAATACCTCACGTAGTAAGGTGATTTGCAAGAAGATTTGGTTTATTATAATAAATTGTTTGGTAGGTATAATTTTGCGTTGTATTTTGAATCAATATTTGCGTAGGAAGACCGAAAAACATGTAATTTTACGAATATATTTTTTCAAAACTTGCAAATATAAATTATATTACTTATTATTATAAATTGTTTCTGTGATCCAAACGTTTGGATTAATACGGAAGTAAAGACACAGATGAACAAATCTTAGCACTGCATACATACATACATAAAATCACGCCTTTCTCCCTAATGGGGTAGGCAGAGCAAAAACGACCTAACGGAGGTCGTTCCGCCACGTCTGACGAGTTTTAAGGGTTATTACAGATGATTATGTATATTGCTATAGCTAAATTGCAATACACTGATACCCTCGAATCCCTTAGCTGGTTTTTACAGCATGCCCGGGAGGAGATGCAGCTGGCACATTCTATGTTTTTCTATCGCTCCTAGTCCAGCATGGAAGTCTTAGCACTGTGACCTTAATAAATGAACATGAATGTATCCTATGACTATGTGCTTGTCTTTTGGAACTCTACGTATGACTGATAGGAGTTATAATAGTTGTAAGAGTATAATTTTACAGAAGGCTTCTAGCTATAATGAACACTTCCATTTAGGTAGCCTTTAGTTAGGTCGATGATCTATCTAATCATTATTCTGAATCTTAATCTCTAAAGAACTATAGCATCATTCGATCAAGGCAAGGATTATTTCGACAATAGATCCTTAAGGCTACAATCATCATTAATCAAACACGTATGGTGTAGGTGTCGTTATTATAGTCGGAAGTCTATGTACCGTTTGATAATTATTTAGTTTGACTACTTTCATGCTGGACTGGGAGCGATAGAAAAACTTAGAATGTGCCAGCTGCATGTCGTCCCGGGCATGCTGTAAAAACCAGCTACGGGATTCGAGGGTTTCAGTACATTGTAATTAAGGCGATGGGCTAACAGCCTGTCACTACAGCAATATACAGATCTATCTTAAGCAACCCACAAAACTTGTCAGATGTGGCGGAACGAACTTTGTTTAGGTCGTTGACGCTCTGCCTACCACATTAGGGATAAAGGCGTGATTATATGTATTTATGTACTACTGAGATCATCGCATTTTGATATTAGCTTCCAACACTTGAAAGCTTTGTCCGAGTTCTAATGCTTAACATTCGGAAAGATTACAAAGAGCCGACTAGATTCATCACACATCAGATGTGGAGATTCTGTGCAAACCATCCACAGCGTGGAGGACTGCCCTACTCGAAAGCTCAGCAGCGGATTCGAGGGGCTACACCAGCTAACACCGGAGGCAAAGCTATAGCTTGCTAACTCCAATATAAAATTATAAAAGTCGCATTTTTGGAAACGCCATACGATGATGATGATAACTATAGATTCAACATCTGCCTAACTTTTTACGTCCTAGTATTGGGTTACGTTTTTCAGTTTAGTCTAGTCAACAATGTTGAGACTTTGTAAAAGGACGAAATACGACTAAACGAATAAACTAACATACTTTTTTAATATGTTATTTTTTATTATTACTATAGGTAGCCTACACTGTCCCACAGCTGGGCAAAGGCCTCCCCATTCTTCTTTTATATGTTATATAATTATATATTATAATATAATATGTTAAATTATTAATATCAGTTTCCATCAAGATATACTACACCTACACTGTTAGATTTATTATAATACCACCAATTAGCTAACTGCGCAGATTTTGTTGTTTTTATAGGTGATAGATTAAAGATAATAAATTGTAGGTATTATAATTATATATTACAATAATAACTACCATACGTTTTTTAAAATTACCTGATACTTGATTTTTGGATGTGATCGGAAAATAATCATCGCTTCGCCCAGTATATAGGTACTATATTTCTTAACCAGTAGGTAAAGATGTTGCTATTGCTATAGGATCGTTCCTACTTATTTTTAAATTCAATACAGGTGCTAAGCCGCATGCGCACACGCAGCAGGTGTGAAGAGTTCACTGCATTGTAGACTTTACATAAAAACTGTTTCTGCAACTTGCAAACAAACTATTATTGTGTGAAGTATTGCAATGTTTTTCTTTGAGTACAGTTGTTAGCTTTACGCGTTTCGACTACTAATGTAATAGTATGAGACTATCAAATATTATAGCTATACAATTTTAAGTGTAGGTATGTTAGTCAAGTACACTATAGTAGGTATAAGCAGTAGTTTTTCAAGCTTATACTTAGAGGTTATACTATTTGTGGAATTATGACATTTTCCCATAAAAAGTAGCCCATTACATCTAATAATCGTAGTTTAAAGGAATGTTCAAAATCGTATCAGTTGTTTTTTCGATCTAAGTTTTTCTTTTTAAGTATAGATAGTCTCATATTAGTAATGTTTAAGTTTAATTATACTTAGTAAAACTTACTTATGTAGCAGTAAACATGCCTTCGAGCAAAGCTAATAGAAAAATGCTAAAAGCAATAAGAAAATGAATAACCCTGCCAGTCCGCAGCTGTCATTTATAACTAGAATCTATAACTAGTTTTTGAGTTTCAATAACTTAGGGCCAGTTAATTGAACAAGTTTGCGTTTCAACTTTATCAACTTAAAACTTAATTTCAGCTAAATTTGGAAAAGGCTAGTATTTATAAATACTCCTATTCTATACCAGCTTGCTGTACCTACTTAATTTACGACTGTATAAATAATTCTTTCAAATTGAGAGAAATTGACATATTTAACCCTGAAAATCTCAAAATCAAAATTATTTATAAGTATTATATTCGACACCATGTTTATAAAATGCACTATTATTTCATAATATTATGTCACCTATGGGACATGGCAAATAGGAAGCGGAGCGGCGCCGTTGCGTCGCCAATGCGTCGTTTTTGTATAAAAACTTCAGATCAAGCTGCGCTGCACAGACGTAAATTACATACAAATTTGACGCGCCTCCGCCTCGCCCGCGCCGCACCGCTTCCTATTTGCCATGCCCCTAAGGTAGAGTCTTTAAATGTGTATTAAGTCAGACATTTTTTTTCCTCGATGACCTCAAGTATATAAGGTTCAGGTTCAATTATGCAAGAAATGTAACAAAGAATAAAGACACAGATGTAAAAGCGATCTTCAAGTTATTTATTAACAAGAAACTGTATTAATATGAAACACATTTTTGCGATAAGAGACTTTACTATATCATAAAAATACGAATATTATTACTAAGGAATTTCTTCTTTTATTACCTTATCTGTGACTGTATATATGTTTTTTAGTTTACTATCACTTGAACTTTAACCCGAAGCATTTATGTTTATAATTATAAGATTTATTACTTACTTCATATATAAATGGTGTTTCTTAATTTATTGATCGGACTTTAACATCCAAAGATCTTCGGAATGCACATTTAAGTGTCAACGATTATGTAATAAACTATTCTAAAGAAGGGTCAGTTTAGTTAGAGTTATTCGAAATACAAATAGTATCGTATGATTTACAGATACTATTATGATACCACCTACGATGCTTCTACAATGATTTTGGAATTTGATTTTTAGCTAGACAAAACAGCCTCTGCAAGTAGAAAACATAATATTTCGTAACTGATAATGATGCAATCGATATCTTCTAATTAAACATGTCTATCGCTATTACATACATACATACAACATACATACATATTATCACGCCTGTATCCCTAATGGGGTTGGCAGAGGGTCAACGACCCAAACAAAGATCGTTCCGCCACGTCTGACAAGTTTTGACAGTTGTTTAAGATAGATCTGTATATTGCTGTAGTGACAGGTAGTCAGCCCATAGCCTAAATTACAATATACTGAAACCCTCGAATCCCTTAGCTGGTTTTTACAGCATGCTCGGAAGGAGATGCAGCTGGGACATTCTATGTTTTTCTATCGCTCCCAGTCCAGCATGGGAGTAATATCGCTATTATAGGCACTAATTAGAGCAATTTTCAGCCATTCCCAATTAGGCTTCAAAACCTTAACATAAACAGAATGAATGAGTAACAACATAAAAAGGAAAACATTTTCAAAGGAATGAACGAATATAGAGCCTTCGTAACATTAGTCCTGGGGCAAGTAGAGCAGGTCAGGACAATAGCGACCCGTGTCAGTGGGTCAGCAGGTCTAAAATTAGATACTTTGTTATCATGTTCTTCTTTAGTTTACTTAAAATTCAAGAGACTTTAATCAAATCAAATAAGGCTTTATAATCTAAAAAATTAATGTATGTATAATAATTAGTAGGAAAATATAAAAAAAGAAGAAGATTAAGAAGAAAATTATAAGAAGATTAATTAAAGAAGAAGATTTTTTTATTTGTACAAAAATGTATAAAAAAGGACCTAGTATTGCACCTTGCGTTAGAGCTTTTTTAAAAATGTATTCAAACATACACTATCTGAGAAGTCGACGTTAAAACATAATAAAACACAAACATGGAAGTTCGAAGATGTTAAAGTAAATTTTGACGACCATAAAACCGAACTAAGCATGAATATTCTGTAAATATGCTTATAAGATTAACACAAGGTTTATGTAAATCATGTTAAGAGTAAAAAACTTAAAAGGCGAGATACAAAATACTTCAACCAGAATCGTTTAACTTGAAGTGTTGGTTAACCATATATGAAATGAGATATGTTTTTAAAAGTACAGTTATTGGATGAAGGTAATTAACACATTTTACAGGTAACTTGGGCCTCCGTAACTCATGTATTTTCTGTGCAGATAAAGTGTATTTTTGCAATAAAAAAACCGTATACCTATTGTTCGCCATTTAACAACTCTTTCAAAGAAATCACTGCGAAAACTTTGACTGGTTTCAAATCGAAGATATACAAATCTAGATGATAATGGTAAAAGTACTAGTAGCTAGGCATTCGCATGCATTGCTTATTATCAGTACCTTCCCGCATCATTATTGTCATAAGAGTTCTTCGAAAGCCCTTTTGACGCTTGTTACCTACGCTAAATGCCTCATAATAATACTACACTTGTAGACATTATTTCTTTAGATAACTGCACCGTAAAATTGGACTGTGTGTATGTATTCCTTATACGTTTGAGCGAGTACAATCGAGAGGAAATCAAAGAAGGTACTCGTGATACGATTGTAGCTCTTATGGTGATTGAGATAAGAGCTGAAAAAAGTTGATTTGGAAATGCGTTTGAGTGTACCGATACTAAAACCGGGCAAGTTACACAACTTGGTCAACGGGACTTTACAATTGAGGGCACAACTAAACGCCAAATCAGTTACCTCTGGTTAATAGTTACAAGATCACCGGCAATTAGAGAAATTGTACCGCTAAAAGTTTGGGTTGATCGTGCGTGAGGTTATCATATTTTGACTAATAAACCTGCTAGATTGAAGTATTTTAATGAAGCATGGCACATAAAAGTTAACTGTCTGCTTGTTTTTATATATTTAAAGGCAACATACGGTTTAAGAACGAAGTATCACAGTACGAAACACTATTTTTGAAGTAAACTTGACACAATCTATTTTCCTCATTTCTGTAGGCCACGTGTGATGATTCGAACAACCGCAACATTCCATTGTCATCATTTTTAAAAGCTTGAGGCATCGATGATGATGAATCAATGTCAGTTAATATATCGCCAGGAATATAGGTAGAACATTAAAGGGCTGGTTTCATTTCTAAGAATCTTGACTTGAATCATGGTTCTTCCGATCTACAGAATCCTTCATATCCTTGTTGCTTATATTTGTTTCTAGAAGGTCACTTATTACAACAATTTAAAACTGCTGGCCGATTTTCAAGTTTAAGATCATTAGCACATTCGTCATTGTCATGTTGAATCACGAACCAAAGTTGTTCACTTGCCATGTGTACTTATTCATTAAAGTGTGTTATATTTTGACCACTTCCTTGCGCAATTTGGACACAGAGTTCAATGTCCACATCATTGAGTAAGGTAAGGCTATTTGTCTTCCCGGATATATCTAATGCGATCTGGTTCTTCGTACTTATCTTTCTAAATATAGGTACTACTTCAGATATTTCATTGTGAGTATTATTTATTGGAAGATTGGATACTAATTATGTTACTTCCTGAAATTATTCATAACTTTTCCGATTGATTCTTTCTTTTGTTTGAAATTCTCAAAATCAAATTCAGTCTTACGTTTGCAAGAAGAACAACAATTTATATGAAAATAAATTTGTCTGTCAAATATTCTTGCAAAAGCGTTATAGATAAACCAATTTGAGCAGCATCAAGAATTCAAGACTTCGTTCTGATGATAAACGCGATAGTTCGTCTCCGGTGCGTAAAGCGGGCGAGTTGCGCAAGCGCACGCCCGTGACCCAATCCTAGGGCCTGCGCGTCTCGGTCCACTGCGGCACGTGGCGAGAGAGCTTCCAAATTCAAACTTCAAACTACTTTTGAGAGTATCATCTTTTCGTCATTGATACAAGTGGAACTTCTTTGAAGATAGCTTTAGGTGTACTAATGATTTTATTCCTGTATGTCTTGTAAAAGTTTATGCCCACCAAAACGCAGGATCAGAATTTGTCGAAATAAAGTGCAATATAATATTCTAACAAATCTAAAGCCATATTATACAATAAATATTTGTTTTCCGTGGAAACCAGGCTATGATAGATTAATTTTATTTTTAGATAATGAGTTTAAGTTTTGTATCAAAACATTTTAAGAAACGCCATTATTCATTCAGCCATGTTTGATGTTTTAACACTTGTAGTTTTGCCGATTTAAGAACCTACACAAATTTTAAAGTTTATAAAAAAAATGACGTCGAAATGAGATTCCACTTTAATCAAATTATAACACATGATGGGTATGATTTTAATTTAAAAAAAATGTTGTATGATTTATTAGCAAATGATACACGTGTAACGTCAATGGTGCTATTAATAAAACAATTTGAAAGAGCTTTTGTTTTCGTCGATATTCTTTGAATCCTATGTCTATTGTTAGGTTTCTTTGATCAAATCAATAGGCGTATGATATTTTTATGTTTTACTTTACGTTATGTATTTTACATTAGCTTGTCTCTTATCGGTTTTTCCTACGTTTCCTACTTTTCTACATGGATTTTAGGTAAATCCCCGAAGCACGCAGTCTATAGATAATGCAGCTTGCAATAAAACATTACTTTTTAGTACTACATTTCTCAAACTTTTTAAAATTTCTTCTCTTTCAAAATGGGATCATTTCAAACTTCTTTCTTGAATTGAACTTGACATGAATAACAATAACCAATTTTTGATAAATCGTAGCCAGTTCAGACATAAACATGATTAAATAGATAAGAACAGTAAGGGCAATGTATCATTATACCTACCAACGTTTTATCGAATCCTAATCTATTAGCGGATTCAGACAGACAAAAACATCTGTAATAATAAAATTACTGACTTGAACGTCTAGTATTTTCGGTTTTCCAACTTCTCAAACAATTTGCTGCTCGACAAATTATAAAGCTCGGTTCCAAGTGATGTCTTTGAGAAGTGAGTTATTTTCTTCTCAGGCTATGTTGTACGAAGTACTTTAGATAATAAAATTTAGTGTTATAAAAATGTAGTTCTGAATGTGTAAAACTTCTTTTTAAAGTGCTCTTTAAAATCAGGAACATTTACATAATTAAATATGTCTCTACTTATTTAATTATGATCACTATTATCGTCATTAATTCCTTCACCATCTTCAGCAAATAAAACTGCAACACAGACCAAGTCATGTGCTCCACCTAGTATGAAACAGTCGCTGTATGTATCACATACATCATTTGCATGTGTGAGTGTATATCTGTAAACACAGATACATCGTCCGTTGCCCTCTGCGTACGCGGTGACATTGACGGAACACAAATAAGTGATAACCACACTCCTATATAGGCATAGTAGGTGGATACAGATAGTGGGTATCTTTAGAAAGAAGATGGACTCCGGGTTGGTAATTTCTCACGCAATAACGAACTTTGTTTATAAGAAGGTTAAGGAATTTCTATCGTTGAATTATTTTATTTGAATGAGCAACACGATGAAATTTTAAATCGGATAGGGATTGATTTCACAGTTGAAACTTCACAAATTTCACCAAGAAACATAGGCCAAATTATGAAAAATAATATCTAGATTATAATTTTGTAGTAGGCACAGATAAAATATATCTACATGTACATGTAGGTGTAATAAATACTGTACGATTCGCTAAACTTGAATAAACCAATATTTGAATAACCCAAAATTCTGTGGTTGCTATTTACCATATTCCTCACAAAAAATCACAAGTAGTCGTTACCCATTTGCAGAGCCTCGAGACTTGCCAAACCGCAGAAGGTAATGACATCAATGTCAACAGAACGTGGGTTACCGATTAGGTGAGCAATCACGACGACATGACTACGCTGCGCAGGCGCACAATACGTTTCTAAACATCATAATGGTGGTTAAGGTTGTAGTTAACCGCAACCTCCCCTTTGAAATTACCCTGTGGATCTCTATTTTTAAATTTGGAAAAGAAACTCCGCGCTTGTTCAAGTTAATCAAAAATAACTCTATCAGTAAAGCATACAGTTTCTTAAAATTTATTTATTGGTTCACCGACTCTACCATCCTGTATGTTTTAAGATGCGTCATAGTTGCTTTGCTTATATTTGACATGCTTTTTTGTCTTAGATCTTTTAAAGGCGTAGGTGACACTACACCACATGACTATGACTAATGTATTCTTATTCTATATTGTGGTGCAATGATCTCATGGTTGTTGCAAAATTTTATGATTGCATCTTATCTTGGGGATTGGATGTCTGCTGCGATGAATTTATTAGTAGTTGCGCAAGGTTATATTCTAGGTCCTCGGCTTCAGATATGCTACAAAGATGGTTTATAGACAAAGGAAAGACGTCATCTCTTATCATGGTATTGCCCGCCGCGCTCATATGTAATCTGTGGGTATTGCGCAATAATAATTTGTAGCCATCGTCATATTTTAGCATTCAGGAAGAAATTCAGTCTATAATGAAGTCCACAAACTCGATTAAACAAGTTAGTCTCACGGCAAACTCCTAACTGAGTTTACATAACAAACCAAATTAGCAGGGGCAATATTTCGATCATGGAACTCTAGAGGCTATTCATCTGTCCGAATGGCGTGACGTAATCACAAAGTTTAGTGAACGCGGTGCCCCTGCGCCTGCGCAGCCGTTGATCTAAGTTGCGCGTTCAAGGTCACCCGTATCAAGGCCAAAGTTGGCGGGAAATCATAATCACGAGGCAAATCATGTTTGTTCTGTGGCTATTGGTTATTGGAGACAATCTTTTATATATCTGTCGCTGTTTCCTGGAACTGTTTACTGGGTTGTAATATTCCGTTTAAATTTAGCGTCATAGTTATTTTCCCATTGAGCGAGCAGGCGAGAAATTGCAAACTTTGTGCATCGTGTTTCTCCAATTTGCTTAATAAGTATCTTAAGCTTCCCAAATCCAGATTCTATGGACCAAAATTATAAGCTGCTTTATTTTGCAGTCCCGCATTATTTCCTTTGCCAAATTAGGTTTTAAATTTCGACTCACGTATTGTTGCGTCACCAATACAAACGTATTGTATAAAATGTATAGTATAATCTAATATATATTTTATAGCATTATATACTTCGGTATCTTCGCGAATGGGAAGAAAAACAGATTGGAATGTTGTTTTTCTAAGGTGCTTTTGAATTTTTTTGACTAATTTCAACAAGAGCTTGTCAACAGTCGTGCCTGTAATTTTAAGCGATCATCATTCAATATGGTAACATTTTAACAAAAATAATAGACGCTCAAATAGGTTTAAAGTTTCGTACCTTCGTAAATGCATCAAGACATAAATTTTCAATATTTGGCATGTCTATTTAATTTTTTGTTTCGATGCCTACACAAAATGTTATTGTTATTATAAGTAAGGTAGACTCATTGCTTTTGCCATTTTATCATATCTTATCATACGTGTAGTTGAGTTGTAGATGTCTACAACTCGCCCATAGTAACCAAAATTTGAATTGTAAGTTGATTAGTTCACGGTTTGTAATACAATTTGGAACCAATTAGGTACTTTGATATTGGTCGTTATCGTCGCTTTCGGGCACACTTTGGAGATTCGTTTCATGTTCGTATAATATTCCTAAAAGTAATTATTCGTATTAATAAGCGAGTATTCGTAAATTAAAAAAAAATTATACATTGAAACTCTAATGAAAATCTATCAAAACAACTACCTATCACAGCAGCAAATTTAGCAACGATTTACAAATATCAAAACCCATGAAGCAGAATCGTCTTCCACAACTTACATTTTGAAAAGGCATTGTGTTATTGTTTCTCATTGCTCATTGGTTCCAGTGAGGAAATAAAAACAAAAAACATAAAAAAACATTATTATCACGGACCACGATCGTGCCTCGTAGACCATAGTAATCATAACCACGGAATGAACGTTGAGCATGGCGATAGAAAATAGTTTGATATACATTACATGCTCTTACATTGCATTGTACCTAAAGAAAATTCATGTAAAATTCAAATGCATGTAAAATTCAAATGGCTGAAAACGAAAAAAAAAGACAGGGTAAGGGATGGTGTTCCGTAATTAGCAAAGGGTTGCTCAGTCAACGAAACTGAGCAATTTTACTAAGAAATTAACTATAATTAGCATTTGTTTTTCCAGGTATTGTCATATTGTACGTTGGAACTATAAATTTAGAGATAGAGAACGAAAGTAACAAAACCTTACAAAAACGAATTAGCCATAGATTGGGCGCTTTTCCACTAGACGGCACGTCAACGGCAACGGCGACGGCACGGTATCGTCGACGATATCGTAGGTGAGATAATGTATGAAAATCAATGAAATTATATGACACGCTTTTCCACTTGCCGGCACGGCACCGTCACGGCATGTCATCGATTCCCATAGATATTGTCACGTGATCTCGCCGTGCCGTCGCCGTTGCCGTTGACGTGCCGTCTAGTGGAAAAGCGCCCCAGTGCAGTAGTCGAGGTGAGTTAGCTAAAGCATTGTACTATAGTCCAAGTCAATGTATAGCAAATAACACAAGCACATTCGCCTACTCTTTGTTCCATACAAAAACCCAAAGTCGTTTCCCATGACTATGAGTTGTTTTATTCAGTACCTGCTCTATTAATTGCCTCTAAATATGACACTGACGTGATAAAAAGGCATACGAGAGTTTCAGTCGTAAAAAAACTTGAATCGTTGACAGCACAGTAATTAAAAATGTGTAGGTATCTATTAAATAAAACCGGTAGCTGGAACTAGAACATTTTCTGTCAATTGAACAATATAAAATTATGTAATTTTATACATTTTAAATATATACCTATATATTAAATGTAAAATTTAATCGTAAATTTTCTGTTGAGTAGCTGTGGAGAAAACTGGTCGAGTTGGGTATGGCATTTGAAAACTAAATATTCTAAGATTAGCATCATTACGTGATTTATGTTATGGCTATCATGACACTTTGTTGTTTTTTGTCCTGACTTTCTGTCGTAATCCAGGTACTTATCCTTTGACTAGAAATAGATTATTTAAGCGACAAGGCAGTCAACAATGGAAATCGTTTTAGAATTACGTTTCGTGCGGAAGGGACAATTTGATGAACACTTTCCAGAAGGATCCAAATTACATTTCTATTTTGTCAATAAGCCTACTCAGAAACAATTCCTGGTAACTTAAAACCCATTGGCTTGTCGAAGGGTCACCGGGGCCGGCGGCCATCTTGAAAGTACGGCCATTTTGTGAATGCGTTTATAATAAAAGGATTCTGCCTTATCTGAAACTGGCCTGGGGTTTACCGGCCGGGTCAGACTGTGGCCTTTTTTGATCACTTTTTATTTATTTCATTTAGCCCAAAGCTGTCGATGTAAAATAAGCTTTAAAAAGGCTCACCTGATTAATGTTGCAGTTATTATGACGAGGGAGATATTGAGGGATACGAGAAAATATAAGTATTTTGTGTTGGTTACTTACTAAGTTGGCGCCATTTTTATGTAGAGATTTATGTCGAAGCTTACCTGCAACAAAAAACACAATAAGTTGTTAGATATTTATGAAATAGATACTAAACTAATGGAATAAAATTCTTCAGCTGCAGTTCAAAACTCGTCAAAAATATGTATAGGATTTATTGTGCTACAATCTGCTGCAGTGTTTAAATGATGTCCGTTTTCTTTCAATTTCATTATTTTGAGAATTACTCTATCTTAACATGAACAAAGACCAATGGAATAAAAATCCCATTATGATTTTAGTCCTGTCCTCCCACGCGAACGAATCCCAAATCCTATTTAAAGATTGTTTCAGAAAACCGTTTACTTCAGTTAAATACTTACATTTGTAACTAAATAAACGTTTACATATTTTACGAATCTCTTAGATGGGAAGGCACCTAAAGGAATCTGTTAGATAAGAAGTAAGGGCCGTATTTATAATCAGCTCTCAAGAGTGACAGCGAATTTGAGTTCGTATCAGAAATGTCATTTCAGTACAAAACGACCTGTCAAATCAATACTTAATATTGCTCTCAATCTTGAGATCGCTTTATAAATACGAGCCTAAGTAGATAGGTACCTAAAGAATTTTCGTCTCGTCAAAGGAAAAGCTTGCAAATTGAGAGGATCTTATCTGGATAAAATTAGTATATCTTTATTTCGCAGTCTTTTCTGTCCTAATTTTCTTTCAGATTTTTGTTGGCGTTGGTTTTGGTTCTGCGTTTTTTTTATATTCGTTATGGATTTATCATTCGTTGTCTTCGTTACTTATTTATGTTTAAAAACATTTTCCCGTTTGAGAAAAATAAACCTCCATCGAGAAAGACATTAATCATCCCAATTTTATACAGGGTGTAAAAAAAAAGTAATGCGTTCCTTTAAACCACATATTCTACTGATGATACCAAACAACTTTCCCAAAGCACAAAAATTTTAGCTCGAAAAAAAATAATTGTCTTTTCCATACAAAGATGCTCTCCGGGATCTCCAGTTTTGTTTGTTATCATTAGTAGAACATGTGGTTTAAAGGAACACAGTACTTTTTTTTACACCCTGTATATTTTGTTTGGGGATTTTCTTTATTTTTTGTGGGAGGAACGGCCCTCAGCTTGCAGTACCGTTGCTCTCTTATCTTCGCATTAAGTTTTGGATCCGTTATTTCGTACCTCGGCTTAATATCTTATACGCATGTGAACGCACAACTAAGGCATTTTACACACATAAAATGCTGACCAAAAGTTGACTGTCTTAGTTAGGTATAGATAGGAAGTTAAGAAATATTTTGTACGAGGCTGCTCTCTAAGCATTGTATTGTCTATCTATATTTTAGTATTTAGCTTTGATTCGATATCTTAAACCGGATACAAGCAAGGATGTAATGAAAATGATGTTACGCTTTCTAATAAAGTATTAAAATTAATGGAATAAGGCCCGTATTTATAATCGGCTTTCAAGAGTGACAGCGAGTTCAAGTTCGTATCAGAAATGTCATTGCAGTACAAAACAGTCTGTCAAATCCATACTTAATATTGCTCTCAATCTTGAGATCGCTTTATAAATACGAGCCTAAAATCATTCAACTTAAATCTTACTCCTCATCGTACATACAAATTATACAAAGGATCAAAATGCTTCTCGATCTCAAACGCCTCTCTCTGATCTTACAGGATGATATCACATCAAATTATAACCTCTAAAGAATCCCCCGATGTCCGTTCGAGCTTCGCGGAAGAGAGGCGACTTTCCTCCAACTGTAAAAAGCAGCAGAATGTCTGAATCATGCGTCTGCGCAGCGCGGCAGGGTTACCGGCCGATACAATTTTGATGCCATAAAGTTTTAATAATGGTAATTTCAACAGTCATTTCGGTGTTTGAGAATGTCAGAGAATTTCTTTATATGATCCTATACATATGATCAAATAAATGTATATAGTATATGATCGTAAAGGATCAAAATCAGAGTAACTATAAGAGACACGAACGAATTGTACAATAAATAGGTAACACTAACACAGCATTTACTCCGCTTTTGCCGTATCGTGTGGTTTTTGGCTGATAAGAATATTTCCCCTCATTCCTATATGGAGATGGTAAGACGAAAGCTAAGAACCAGATAAATCAGGCTGCTTAGAACTTTTTTCTTCGAATTATAATATAATTATTACCTTTATTTGACAACCCTGCGCTAACTTGCGCTTACGCACGACCTACATACCGCGCGAACTTAACTAAAACAAGAAGTAAAGGAAGACATTTCGTAATTGTCCGTGTTCTTTTAAAGTTATACGAAATATTTTCATACGAAACCCAATTAAGGACTAATAATGCAATAATTGCCGTGTGATTGTATGTTAAATGGTTTTATCAAAGATGCAGAGAGTGACTCTGATAATTTCGTTTACGAGTAAAAAAAAATAATTCTTTATTCGTTTTCGTTGCTTTTGATGATAAAGACATTATCCATAAGTATACTTATAGGTAGGTTGTATTGACACTGTTAAAAATTACCTAATTAAATATTTTAAAGAAATTATTTATTTAGTTTTAAACTAATATTAGGATATAAAAATTACTTTCGAAATCTTACTCAAAATTCTCGCTACAGTAAATTTGAACTTGAAAAATTATGCTGTAAACTCACATCAAATATAAAATTTGTGACTTACGCTAACCCTTCGCTAACCATCAAAACTACCAAAGGCAAAGCTAAATCAGAATTGTTATTATTATTAATCTCTGGATCGGTAAATCTGACATATATGGGTATCAATTTACCGGGTTGATAAGCCGCTTATGAAGAACCTTCACACCACTCCCTGCCCTTCATCACGAACTGACAGCGGAGGTATTATCGAAATTCATAATCTGGTGGACAAGTTATTATAGATTGAAGTAATTTCTTGATTTATAATCTGTACCAACTACCAAATTTTATTGGATTCCGGTACGCCGGAATACAGATAGAGCGTCTTATTTCAAGAAATTAAAGGTAACAGACAGACTGAAATAGTTTTACAGGATGACTTTATTTGATCTACCTGCGCTACGACCGTATTGGAAAGAAAATCCATGAAATAAAATTATTCATCTCAGAAAATCTCGCGTGTAAAAAATTACAGGGTTTATGGGATAGGAAAAAAAAATGTATTGTATACCCAGCACAGCACCCAAAATCGAATTCTAGGCTATCTTAGCAAGAGCTACAAGTATTTAAACTCAGTTTCATGGGAACATAAGTATACCGCCTAATATTCAAATCCCCCAAACAGTAATACGTTATACAACACTGGCCACGAAAATACGTTTTTTTGTCCGTCCAGAAGCCATACACGAGAATTTGACACCCAAAACACCAGTAACTGTATAAGGTTTTCATGGTCACGGCAAGACAGACCTTGGGCCTTCCAAACAGGCACGACATCCTTGCACACCTGAACAAACATTGGCCAAGGAGATAACGCGACACTTGATGTAGGAAAAAGATAAGGAAGGATATAAAGGGCTTAGCTTGAATAACTAGATTTTTGAATGGAAAATGTTCAAACTGTGAGTACTCTAAGAAGTGCTTTTGTGTAGAGTAACTTTGAGTAAAATTCGTTTTTACATGACGGGCTTTTGTTCCATAAAATAAGTATAAAAATATATTCCTCCTCCGGGCATTTAGCGTTCGCCAGTGTGCACAAACCTCTCCAGACATGCAACAAACCTTATCCTCAGAAAAAGCACACAGACCCCTTTGTCTTAAGAACATAAGAACCCATTAGGTATCCAACCTCCAACTGAAACAATATTAACATAAAAAGTCTCAGTTAAAGTGAAGCTCTCTGTTTAAGTAAACGAGTCCTTGGATTACAAAGGACTGTGCATGGTTGGAAAAATCGAAACAATTTCTCTATACTCACCAGCAAACTTTTAACTTACATTACTGCCTTTGTCTCACGTATGCGTCACAGGTTTGGATGTCTTGAAGCAACGGATACAGCTGTGCTAAAAGTTGTAACACTATGTGAGGATAGGACTTGAAAGCATCTTTCGTTTCATATGCAAATAGCTGGCAGAGATGCACAGTGACTTACGGTCAGGATCAAAGGTGAACTGGGGATTCAAAGAGATGTATTGTCTAAGTTTAATGCAAATACAATGCAAAATGGCATGTAAAAGTTCAAGGTGATGTACCTGTCATTGTTTCACATATCAAATAAGAGAGAAAGAAACTTATGTAGCTATATGTAGTGAATTAAATTATGGAGTTGTAATGGTACATTCCTTCACAAAAGGAAAGACGGTTGCTTCCAAGAGAGAAAAAAGAAACATTCGCAAAAAGGTTACAAGAACTTGAAGTCCGTATGTCGATGCGTCTCTTGACTGCTTTTTATAGCAGCTATTGTAAGTTATTGTGAAGCTGCTTAGTATGCGCCGTCCACGTCCAACGTCGACAGATAAATAGCCTCGGACGAGATAAAGCCAGCGCCGACACAACAAACCTAGATATAGTCGTAAACATCCACAATATCTGGCCATGATCAATCTATAAAACTTCCCAATTGTGGAGATAGCACGGATATCAAATCGATTACCTATCGGCTTTTACCACTTCACGCTGGCTTAGATCTCTGATAGCTTAACACTAAACATCCAGAGTTTTTGTCGTTCGAGAATTTGTATTTATAGTGGGTATATGCAGACCAAAACTGGCCGCGGCCAAAATTTCAATGGCCCAAAGCGATTGAGTTGGACGGCACGTGTAACTTTTTGTGCAAAACTCCTTGGAATTCTTCACGAAAAGGTTCGGGTTGAATATCTTATTATGCAACACTTTAATAGGTTCGGACTAATTCAAGGTTTTTTAGCTATAACTCCAGATTTCTTTAGAATTATAGTGTCAAGCCCAATCAGCTCTGAGTTGTTAAAATTCAAAACATCGCGTGTCAGAGTGGGTTATACGAAAATTCCGTGACTGTATCCTTGTTGAATGATTCAGAAGACGAGTCAGTTGGTGGTGGTGTAATGGTAGTAAATTGTGATGTCTCCGGCGAAGAGGCCGCGGACAACTTTCTACGCGACCTCGAAATGCATTCACTTTCCTCGGGCGACGGCGACAGCGCCTGCGCTTGCGCAACGCGACCGACATAGTGAACCGATGGAGCAGCTTACTGAACTCGTCTGCCCACTTCAACCATGATGGTTGACATTTTGTCTCCTCAAATACTTTCACGTCCATTGTCATTATCAAATTTTAATTTAATTTTCTCTGTTATAATGGTAAAGTCGTTTCTAAATTAGTAGATTTGTCTACAAACTTTGTTAATCATACAGTCTGTTATACAGATTTCTATTAATTCTGATGATTTTAATACTCGTTTTTCATGTTTATTTTAAATGGTTAACCAAAACCGGCCTGACGAGTCCACGATCGAATATTTGTCTCTCCAAATACTTTCTTCGTCCATTACATCATCAGATATTAAAGTATTTTCGTTGTTGTGTTCGTAGATATTTCTGCTGGCGATTTTATTTAAAGGGCAGATAAAAACGCCAGGTGCCGTGCCTCCTGCGTCCAAGGCCAGCGTTTCCTAGGCTGCATTTAGAATACTTTTTCTCTTTTTAGTCGTTGCATGTTGGAGCAGGCTTGCGTGCCCAAACCAGTTTGATGCTGCTCGCTTAGGCCGCGTTCATTACGTACTGGCTTTCATGTGTTTCTTTTTATGACTCTGTAGACATAATTTTATAGTTGACGATTCTTGGAAACGTGGGATAGGAGCTAATTGTGAGGGGGAGCTTCAGCCAGTTAAGAATGTTTTATTTGAGTAAGAATTCTAGAAGAATGCTATGTTTTCCAGCAAGAACTTAATTTATGATCCAAAAATTATGAATTCAAGAATTTATTCACGTTCCGTCTAAGAAGCTGACATACCTACATTTGCAATTTTTATACATTTTCTTCATAAAATACGAAGAAGGCATTCGAAAGTGTGCAAGAAGCTTTATAAGGCAAAACTGGAAAAGCAATAAGACGAAAACAACGTCTGCTGCGAATTCGGCGTTTTCTAAGAACCCACCAACTGCAGAGCGGCCAGGAAGTGGGCCTAAGTTTATGTAACCTAATCACCTGCTGGAGAAAAAATCAAGGTTACGCCAGACAGAATGCGGCCCCAGAAAAGGCCCACAATAGCCTACATAATACCGGCCTATGTGTGGGTTTGAATAACCCTTTAGTGCCTATATTGCATAGGCCATCTTGCTTTGTTATCCGTGGAGTCCACATCATATATTGGATTAGTTTTTTGTTACTTCTGTCGTATTTTATGTCGGACGACTGTGTTTTGTTATTCAACATCTCATCCGAGTATTTTTATGCGTTTTTGTTGCAGCTGAGTGTATCTTGCCAAGTAAAATATTCAGTCAAAGTTTGGGTTGAGCATCTAACTAGTTTCTCCTTCGTGACAAACTTTATACCAAGTGCAGTTTTTCATGCGAACTTTCTCGATTTTCTCACTGTTGGTGGTGAATTTTTCACCCGTTCTTGGGGAGTCTTTTCAGCCAAATGATCTGGAAACTTAGGAGCTGCAAGTTGGAACGAAATAGCACTTTTAAGTAAACATGACCGAGGAAATTTAGTAGCTTTTCGAAGTTGTTTTCCAGTTTCGGATGAAACTTTTTAGAATTTATGTAGATGACATAATCAAGATTAGATTCGAGCGGACCAAGAGCGCATCCAAAAACACACATTGATATAAGGACCGTCATTTGTTATTGATGAAAAAAAAAACTGCGTCGGGGGATTTCCGAAATGCAAGATTCGTGGGGCATCATCCCCAAATGGGGCCCCACCGGTTGCCTAGCAACGAGTCTAATACAATACAGTATTCAGTACAACATAGTACAATGGAAATAGACTCGAATGTGATGAATAGATATTATCTAGCGTGTTTAATTGTGACGTTGTTGACATTATTTTTGAATGAAAGGCGCGTGCAAGATTTATTCTCAGCTGGGCTTTTGAAAATCTTTTTGAATTGGATATTAAATAACATATTTAACTTTGTGTATTAATTTAGATTATAATTTCTTTTTTTTGTTTGTATTAAATGAGATTTTGAAGTAGGAAACATTCATCTTCAAATTTAAATCTATAATAATTTATGTAAGTACAATAAGTAAAAACGTACCAACTAAAACATTTGAATTAAATTTAATATTGTGGTCTTGTACATTATGCATTACCATCGCATTTGCATTACCTACATTTTTATGTTCATTCAAAACCCTTTCAAAATATCTATTTAAGTTTTTAATACATTAACATTGCTGCATTCTTAGCTGCATTCCTTCATAACTACCTAAGCAGTATACCATGGAACTCTTTTCCATGGTACACAGCACATTAATTATCAAATAATTAAAACAAAAAGCGATCCAAATTAAATTAACAAGACAAAAAACATGGCATTAAGACCAGCTGTCTTTATAACCTTAATAAGCGGATAACTGCTAATATAAGGAGGAGTGAGGAAGTGAAAAGACACTTGAACTCTGAAGATTCTCTTTTGGACGCCGGCACTATTCCTCACTTATACGAAGATTTTAATTTTATAGTTGCACAAGAGTAAGTGTATTCTTCGCTTGTATATTATTTTTTTAAAACTGCGTATGCGCAGGATAACGGCTACTGCAGGTGCGTGAGCGCGTGCCGTGGTAAAGGTGAGGATCAGGAAATGCTACAAAAACATATTTCTTTTATACAGAATGAAGGATAATTGGTCTGTTTTTGCTTTGAAAAGGTAAAGGGTTAAGTCATTGGACTTAATAAATACCTAAAATATTTTTAGATCGTTGATATTTCATTACAAAATTAAGTATTTGTTTTGTGCACATAACATTATTATACTAGCATTGCAAGTGTACCTGTAGGTACCTAAGATTGCAAATGTAATGTTTATAGAAAGCCTCACACAATGCTAAGTAACTCAAAAATCTCCCATCCTTTTGCGAGACTATTCCCTTTCTATCCACAGCAAGTATGGCAACACTTTCTTCGTTCACTTTTTGTTTCCATACACAGAACGAGCCGAATGCAAGTCGGTCCGCGGTCATTTTAAAGTATAATGTGCTGCGCCCGCGCCGCTCGACCATGGAGACCATATTTTTCAAAACATCTATAGTTTTGACGAACAAAATTGGTAAGATATGTCATTTAGAAAGGGGAATATTGGGTGGGATATTTCATACAAAAAATCAATTGCGATGTTTCATAAAGATCTGCTGATTTGACGAAACTAGCAGATACACAGGATACTTTAATGTGACTCTCTATCGTAGCTAACAACTTATGGAAACAACGTAGAGTCTGAAAATCAGCAATGATGCAGAATCTTTTGACTTTCACCAACTCTTTTGGCAATTATTTACAGGAGTTATTTGATGAGTTTGAAATTAAATTTAATTCAAGTTCATCATAATCTTTAAACTTGTAAGATAACCAACTCTTTTTCATCTAAATATTTGTCACATAGCTAAAGTTTTCTCATCGTCGGCTATTTTTGAAACATGTCTATGAATTATTTATTCCCAACGTAGACACCATTACAATTATTTCTTTTTCTTCTTGAGGTAAACGGCTTGTGAATAATAAGTGCCGTTTTACTTGACCTCATGTTTTTTCATCCTAACCTACAAAATTTTAGGTAGCTCCAATAAAAAAGGAACTTTTCATTCGCTTTTGAAACTAAAAGTGACCCTAAAAAGTTTTACAATAGGCATTGTTGTGTTAGCTACTTTCGAATGGGTCTCTGGATCTCTATTCATTGTATAATATTCTGTCTTTTAGATGCGTGCATATTTGCATTTTAAACATGCAAAGAAACTTCTAAAATATTCACTTTTGTGTTACCTTTTATTTCTTTTTGAGAAATTTCTATATAGTTTCACCTAGATTGAGGCTCATCTAAATTATATCGCTTATCTTAAGAATCTTATTAAAAAACTCAAAACTTCTTCTTTCACCAATACAAAACTTTGTCCAGAAGGAACATAGCCTACGCTTAGCGAAGTCTCCTAGTAGGTTTATTTTCCTAAGAATTCTCCCAAACTGTTCTGTATAGTATACACAGTCAGTTTTTGTTGGTATAACGACACGCTATCAGTGC